>JAMKCH010024313.1:0-19331 GCA_023653785.1 Ophioderma brevispina | reverse complement strand
AATGCAATGTTGAATGAACAATCACGTCTATGCGCGAATCAATCATGACCGGGGTGAAAGTAATTATAGTCCGTCAGGCATCATAGTCCGGGCTCCATAGACGACACGGAATAAGCGTGAAACTCAATGTTGCGTGAAGATCACTGAATCTATTGCCCTATTGTTCACCATTGTTCCTGACTGTGGGCCCCGAGGACTATATCGCCTGCAACACTCGGTTACGCATTAAAATGTCAGGACAATCAACATGATGTCACTGTGTGTTTAAAAGTTATTCCTTAAGATTGTCACAGACCTTTTTGTCATTTAATTTCATGAGTCCAACAGTGATGTTTTCTACGTCTTCATCGACGTTACCCCATTTTCGTTCATCCATCTTCTCGATTTTGCTTGTAACCAGTTTTGTACAAACCCAAACACCACGTAACTAAATTTTAACGGCTGTGTAAGCCATTTCTGGCTTCTTCAGATCTGTATTCCTTCTAGACGCATCGGCAACTCCGCTCTCTTAATCTGCAGTAATTTATGGAACATGACAGTATAATAAACGTTTTTGCAATCTTGGAATTATGGTGAATAGGGCCCCATTCTTCAAAAAAGTAAACATTTTTGATAAAAAATGAAGTTCATGGTATTGCAAATTCTTTACATTATCACATTAATCTTCGCTTCTCAAGTTTCCGCATGATATTTTTTAAACAATATTTTCAATCAACCACCCTCTTTGCATAATGACGTCTTAATATTTTGGGATAAAAAAAGTGAGATTATTACACATTGTTGGCGTCTTTTTTTAATTAAATAGCTTGTAATTTTTGTTTTGAAATACCGCCTACAGATTGCATGGACTTCATGTACAAAATTATGTTGAAAAAATACCATTATAGGAATAGACAGTATGTAACAGAAAATTTTAATTGTTTGGTATTACTCACACACTGACGCAAAATACCAAAGAACTCTTTTATTACTAGAAAACCACTGTCTCAGTAATGTTCAATTTCATGTAAAAGCCAGTTATATGTACCATTCCTTTTTACAAAATAAATGGTTTAGCTCTTTCCTCTTTCAAAAGTTTTGAGTGCTAATTACTGTCACACCCGTGACCGCCCTCATCATTTTAGTATTTGAAGGGCCTAAATTTCTGGGTCGATTGAAGAAGGTGCAGTGTTAACTTTTTATTATCAGTTATATATGAGTAAGGATCAGTTTAAACAAGAAACAACATTAATTTTAATAAGACTGGTTTAAACTTGATTTCCTGTGTCTTTTGAAACGTTGGGTGAATTTGCCAATTTAGCAGATTTGCACTATTTCAACACAGGAATCTGCATACTAGGAGTAGCATTGCTCTTTGCAGTTAACTGAGGATATTGTAATGACGTGTGTGCAATAGTAAGAATATGCAATACACAAGATTTTATTACACTTCGTTTTTGGTGCACATCAATTTTGTGTTATAAAGTCATGGAGATGTCACACACGTAACCACCAATTTCACACACGCGACCGTCCTTAGTGATTATAAATTTGCTAATTACCAAGGTAAAGTTGCTTGTTACTTTTAATTACCAATATTGTTGTAATGACAAATTACCAATGTCTCCTGAAATAATAGAAGAATGTGAGTACTTAAATATCATATATTTTACAGTTAATTTTTGAATTCTAAAAACCGCAAAAAACCCCCCCCTGTTTGTCCGAGGTCACAAACGTGACCGAACTTTATTTGGCCCACATGACAAATATCACTCTGGCGAAAATGAAACATTATTTTGGTAGGTTTGGGTCTAAAGGTGTTCATTATACAAAAGGTATACATTTGTCTCAGAAGAACGTTTACCCTCAGAACGGCCATTTTAATTCTTAGCCTTGTTTTAGCTTTATATATGAAAATATATACTCCTTTGACCATATGGTGAAAACAAGAAAGAAAACGGTGCAAAAATAACTAAACAATGACCATTTTCCCTTAAAAATGATGCAAACATACTTTGTCCACGCTACCAATAGCAGAGAAACATGTACATTGTAATTCTTATGGATTTGGCCACATGCATAAGTCCTACATTTAATTAAATTTGTTTCGCATGTAATGCCTAAAATGCACCTGAAACATTCACTTAAATTTGTTCTGCAGAATTTAAGTGGAACACACAAATAGAAAAAGTCACCGCAGGGAGTCAGCGGGCCTCTCCCATCATAATGCCGATATGAATTTGGTTAAAGCGCAACTTTCGGGCAAATAATGGCATTGGGGCCTAACTCCTATTCCCCTACTCCTCCTGGCAATTTCTACTGATCTCTTGGGTGTAAAGGACAATCGTTCATCCTGAATGGGTTATAAACTTTTTTCGTCGAATATAGTGTTCCCATTAGATGGCAAGCAAGGAGAACAGAGAAAAAAGTCTGGAGCATGGCAATACTCTAAAGAATCCAGGAGAGAGATATTTATCGTCAACGAACAGGACGATCAGCCCCAATATGCTTGTGCGCAGAGACGGAACATCAACTCTAACACCTCAGCAACTGACCTTGAAATTTGAGAGTATATTGGCCAGGGGGGTCTTTAAAATTTTTCTGTCGGGGATAATGGCATCCATGGTTTCCTCTTCTACCGCTGGCCGTGGACAAGTACGTTTGCATCATTTTTTAGGGTAATGATCATTGTTTGGTTCTTTTTCACCATTTTCTTTCTTGTTTCCACCATATGTTCACAAACTACATATTTTCATAAGATAAAGCTCCAACAAGGTATAAGAATTGATTAAGTAAAGTAAAAATGGCCGTGGTCTGTAGGGTCACGTTTCTTTTCTGAGACGCCCTGTACAGGTTGGTTTATTTGCAAAGCAGCCATGGGTTGAAATCTAAAATGTCCCTTTTGGGGTCACAAACGTGAATGAAGAATGGCCCCAATAATATATCTTTGAAACCCAACTTCGACTTTGAAGTTTATTTTTTGTTGTTGGGAGTGGGTAATTAGTATACTTAATCCATTATAGATATTTTTTTCTAATATGTTTTTTTTTTTCACATCACACCATGACCACACAAATTGTTTTACGCGCCCATTGTGATGCATGATTTGCCTCTAAATACCCCAAATCGCCGGAACAATTTAACTCAAGATTTGGTATCGAGTGGCTTGCGTAAGTAAAGAACACATGCAGATAAAACAATCATTCCCCACTGCCTTTACGTATGCGTTTTTCAAACTGCAACTTTTCTTTTCAGAGTGTTAATTGCGCAACCTTTCCAAGAAATTATATGGTAAGTCCCTTTTATTATCGTTGCACATAATTAAGTAGAGAAGCGTCGCCGAAAAAGCTTCAACATTAACCCTTTACTGCACGAAATAATTTTTCAAAAGATGAGTCAATTCTTGTCAAATTGTAGACAATTCCCACATTATATGACTTACCATTACTATATTCAAAATCGGAAACATCCTAGCCAAATGCATCAAACCATGCAAGTATATTATGACGACTCCTTCCATCTGAACAATTAATATTTACCATCTTTACTCTACTTTTTTTATACCTTTTTTTTTTTTTTTTTTTTTTTTACTCCTGACTCTCAAGTTCCGTGCTATCTATTTTTACAGCGGCAAAAGGGTTTACTATACAGAGAGTCCAATCGATAGAAAATCTCTTCATCGGGGGTTATAAATGGATTTTAATGGTATTTTATTCATTTCCTTCTTACATGGGACCGATTTGATGACGTTTTTGTACTTCCAAACTGCGTTTGATATGATTATTTCTCTGCCAATGCCTACATTATGTGGAAGTTATCTTTCAAAATTATATATTTTTTTTGTTTTTTTTTAAACCATCAGATTTTAAACGTTTACGTAGAAATAACAGTATGAAAAATAGCTTATAATGTGCGCGTTTATTTTTCGCACATCCGAGACCTTTATTGACTCTCGTTAGAAGAGACACAATTGATTCCAGTGTTTTAAATTGCTACACGCTTAGCTTTAAAATTAAGGAAGAAATTTAATAATTATTTAAAAAAAAAACCATTATTTTATTTTTTGCTTTTTTTAAGTTTTTTATTTTTTTCTTTAATAATTTCAATCACTATTTCTTCTGTCTACCAAAAGTCCTTTATGTACAATACTTTCACGTCACCAAGTGTAAATGTCAACTAAGAAAACCTATATCTATATGCATTTTCAGGTCTTCATGCAGATAGAATAAGTATATTGGTATAATCATCACATACAAAAGTACCCCACTAGCTTTTGTTGGATTTATATAATGCATCATTTATTTTTTTTATTACGTGAGAACACCTTAAATGTCAAATCAATCCTGCTGAAAATTTATAACGGAGTAAAATCCGAATGTTATATTATATCCGATCCAATTGGTTTATATGATATAGTGTTTTCATTATGACAAAGGAATTGTAATTTTGTGGGGGGTGGAATCCTATTTGCATGAACTATTCATCGGAAGAAGCAAAACGACATTATAGACACATATGTTTTGCCAAAACGTTTGGCCGAGACGTGATACCATAACTACTTAAACGAGATTATTTACCCAAGAATGATTCGTAAAGGAGAGCAGGAATGATGTAAGGGCGGGCTCCGATGAATTTGAAAAAACTTCCAAATACCGGGGAGCTGAAGGCTGATCTGTCAAAATGGGCTGATTTTGCAAGATTTTTTGCAGAATTACCGGGATGCGCGCGCCCCCTCCGTTTTTTAACTACTTAGTTTCTCCAGGTGACAAGGATTAATTTATTAATCTTTCCCTTGAGACCCCAGCGCACGTTAGTTTAAAAAAAACACGGATTTCGAATCGGCGACCTTCGTATTACTAGCACGATGCTCTGCTACTGTCGCTATCAACCAAGGGTGGTATAGAAGCGATATATACCAGCTTTCGTGGTAGGTCCGAAAGTGTCTACGCTTCCCTAGCGGATAGCATCAGAACGTATTGCATATACGCATGCAAATATACCTTATCGTTTTTTAAATGTGCTTGTAATAAATCATTTGTCATTTTCGCTTGCAATCGAGGTGGCACAACCATGCAGAACTTGTCGCTTGAGTATCTGGCAATTCAACTAAGCCTCGTGCCCAAAGACACAAACACTTGCCACAGCGGGGCTCGAATCCCCGTACGGTCTAATGATCATGAGTCTGGCCTTTCCAGTGAACCACACGTGCTCTCTTGAAATCTTGCTAATCTTACAAAATCTGAAATTTCAAATGTTTTTCACATATTAGAGACTGTGTTAGCTGATTCAATTTTCCCCTTTTTATTTTAGAAAGTCCTTCAACTTATTGTCACTAAAAGGTAAAGTATGGAAGAATAGAAAGAATGTCAAAGATCTGCTTGTGTGAATTTACCGTTTACGAATGATGATAGACTTTACCGAGGTCATTTTGTTAGATTGTTTGGCACCCATGGGAAATAATGATAAAATAGAAATTACGACGATGGATTCTTTATCGAACATTGTATTGTTGCTCGTCAAAAGACTTTAATTGAATTAGCGTCGAGAGTAACAATCGATAATCAACGAGTAACTACTATGTTTGGCGACCTTAAAATAAATGTGTTTTATTTTCCGTTTCCCTTTCAAAACAACCAAAAGAACAAAAACGGGGGTTACAAAAATGGCGCGCATTAAACTGAAATGTCTTTTTAAAAGTAAGTAATCGAGAATCGGGAGATATAGCAATGTACACCGAAAAAATGACAGTTTTAAGGGGTAACTTTACAGCTCTAATGTTCCTTTTTCAAGGGATATATTTGTTAAAATGACGCAAAAGCCGCAAACGTGAGAGTCATGATATTACATGTAATAAAGTACGGGAGCAGGGAGCACCGCTCCCCAAAATAATGACGCAATATTGGCGAAAACAATCCAAAGAAGTAGTGAGGAAACGGGTGAAAAAGATGACGAATAAAAAAACACTTTGGGTATGACGGTGGTTGATTGGTTGAACAGGTATACTACCTAGTGTTTGTTTTATTACTTTCCCCCAGTTATAATGTAGGTCGGAAATTTTAGCTCAAAAGCTCCTGGGGAACAGAATTCTTTGTGCAAACTGTGACACAACAATGTTTCGAATTTGCCACAGTCCTTTATTATTATAATACTAAACAGCTGGGATTACTAGGTTCTGACATGTTTGGTCATTTGAGATATAGACGTATTTCAGCAAACAATATAAAACAAAGAATGTTACCAACTGTAAATTTCAAAAGTATTACTATCTCACTAAAATATCAATTTACCCACGTAGTGCAGAGAAAGTTAGGATCCGTCATTTTCAGCTCACGGTTTGGGGGTCAATTTTCATACAAAAAGTCCCAATGAAATTGTATCTTCATAGTCGAACGTAACTTTAAATGATCTGAAACCCAAGTTGGCATGATTCACAAGCTAATTTACTTTTCTAACCTTCTATTATTTTACTGTTTTACGTCATTGCATGACGTCATTGGCATTACGTCCATTGCATTACGTCATTGCATTACGTCATTGCATTACTTCATTTTTGTGGGCTGCCAGCTACTTGATTCATTTGCCATACATCCGGATGTCTCTAATAGATGTTTGTATCCCTGTTTCCTTCCCGCAAAAGGTCTTCTTTCTTCCAAGACGCAATGACCGATTTTTTTTATGAAACGCGCTATGGTCTAGAATACAGTTCATTTAAGGTCTAGAAAATTTTCTTTTTTAATAAAACGGCCCCAAATAGTGGACCACACTAGCTCATGCAGTCTGTCCTATGGGCCCCTTAGGCCCACACCTGTGCGTCTGCTACCGCGAACAGATGACTTATTTAAGGGGCATTTCGTGATTCCATCACCTTCTGTTTTATAAATGGTTCACTAGATATCCTTGAAAACGCTTCTCACAAAAGTTTAGTTGATTCCGATCCTTGCCGTTTTGAAGCAATTTCTGTTTCTTCCCACGGTACCATAGCCACTGTGCCTCTACATACCAAATTGCGAATTTCTACCGATACGGTCGAATTTGCACGTAAGTTAGGCACATGGATTCCGTACGCTAACGGTCGATTATATAAAAATCTCAATTGTTTAGGTAAGTCCTGGGGACGAGGTTTGTGTATCACGAATTCCCCCTTTATAAAAAAATTCTATTGGGTGTTTTTCGTGATATGCATCCGCATGAGGAGAAAGCATCATTTGAAAAAAAAAAACATGATCTGGTCAATCACTCTGAAATGAAACATTTATATTACAAACCTCACTGACAACATTAGTCCGGATTTTTTTTCTACATGAGCATAGTTTTAAATAAATCATATTACCATTATAACTGTAAACATGGTAAATAGGTAATAGGTGTTGTAAATCACTTGCATATCTCACCATCAGTTGATAACGCCACATACTGTTATTATTTACAGCACTACTCGGTGTTTCAAATGTTACTTGTAAAATGCACCAACACTAAATTATCTTATCATGTTTTTAAAGATAAGACAATGGTTTATTCGCAACTTTTTTTCCTACTCGAGTTAACGATCGGCCCGGTGCATCGTCCTTATATCAAATTCAAACTTCCAGTGCCAATTTTACAGGTCCCTCGGAGGAATCACACAAAGTCACACATGTCCTGACGCATCTTTGGAGGAGTCTTTTCTTTAGCTCTCAGCTGCAACATGTGTTTTTGCAACATCTTTTCTTAGAAAGTGACAACTGTTCGCTTTTTATAGTTCACCAATATAATGTGCAGTTGGGAAATGTGTTTTTGGTTTCCCGTTATCGTTGTGTGCTTTGGGGCAAGGCGTTATAGATTGTTGATTCGCCAACAAATAAGTGTTCATTTTGAGAGATCTATGAACTGATCGTAGGTGTATACTGGAACTATAAATTTGTGTATATTTTATGTGTCATTTCACTAAAGAGGCCTCAGGGTCAATTTGATGCAACATGTCGAAAACTCCATTGATGTTCAAATAGCCAACAACGCTATTGCATAACGGCAAAAGCCGGATTCAAAACCCTTTTGGTTCATAAATACAACGCAGAGGGCAGTTGAGTTTTTATTTTTTTGATTCAATAAATTGTGTGATTCATTCTCATCACGTTTATTCACCATACGGCCACCAATGATTGCCCGGAGAGCCGGTTTTTTTCCGATGCATCATGGGAAAGTCGAACATCCGTAATATAAATATTACACAGGAACACGTCACTGATCATTGTTGTCATATAATGGTCGGTTGCGTGCAAATAGCACCTAAAACGGCTGTTTTATATTAATTAATCTTTGCTATCTTTTATAACGAATTGCAACAGCATTGGGTACTTGTTACACATGTGTAGTAGTCATGCGCACACATTTTTCCAACTCTCATGCGTCGCGCAGGTCTGGTGTCCAAGTCACTGCAGACGCTAACCCACACATCTTTATTTCTTACATTGGTTTCACATCAATACTTCTAGTGTACAGACATGTATTATCGCTTGATAATGTGGATTCCATGTATCTAAATTCATAAGTTTAATAAATGTTGGCAGTTATGCAGTAGTACTGAGCACAGTGAGATGCCTTGATCATCCGTTTGCCTATAGAAAACAAATCCTTACATTTTCATTATAATTCCGGTCAAAAAATTATATCAAACCATGACAAGAGTACAGTTTACCGAGCAAGCAGTGGCGGCAAAGAATAGCAGAATTAGCCTTACATTGCCATATCTCCAAAGTGCTGGTGAAGGGGTAACGTCGTCCTAGAGGCAATGGCCTGACTGACGGGCACTCTCCCCTCCCCCGTGCCCGGTTATTTATATTACCATGCTATTTTAAAATAAAGCAAGGTACACGCAATGACAAGAAAACAGATTTTGGAACACGCAACAGACGTCAGTTATTGGAAACGTTCACATCCGTTTCTTAACACGTATTTAAGGGGTTTGGTAAGTTTGAAACGCTTTCAATTTTATCAGGATGACCACATCAAAGCCTAAACATTGCATTTATTTTCATTATACACAAATTCCAATAAGCTGTCCTCATACAGATGACAGCCCCGAATGCCTACCTACAATTTTGCATGGCAAACCGTCATCTACGTGTCCTTAGCTATCGCAATTAACCCCCTACATTTGTTTTAACAGATGAACCACACTATTCTGATTAATTTCTCCATTGTACGGTTTGTCATTTCAATCGGTCATTCGATTGTCCCATAGAAGTTGTACTTTCCTTCCCCTGACCTCCAGGCGACAAAGATACCTGGTGTAATTGGATAAAAGATTGCCAACTTGGAGTAGGGTTCACCACCTGCTCCTGCGTGCAAGGACTTCCTGTTGGTACACCACCATCTGTCATTTCTATGTTACAGAAAGGTGTTGTATTATTACATGGCAAAATTGTCAAAAGTATTTGCTAATGACCGTCTTACATTTTTCTCCCAAAAAATATTCCATGTTTAACCAATAATGCAATGAACTGATTAAAGCTGGGGGGTGGCGATCAATCAACCTTGTTTACGTTGATCACAAAGTACGACACGTAAACTCAGTAGTTTTCGGCCTTGATGATCTTTTTTTACCTCCTACCTCATATACTCTCAATCTTAGCTGCTTGGTAGGTGCCACGTGTTTGGAAAGTTTAACGTTTCCACCTACTCTTTAATAAACATAACTTGTTATAATACAAAGTTGTATGACTCCTCGAGCAAGGGACCGATGGCATAACATTCCCACCCAAAGTATACACTATTTTTAAATACGTGTACCTTAAAAGGTTCGGTTCGCCTGCGTATCCAATCAACAACTCTCGAAATGTAAAAAGTGAAACTAGTAATTGTAGTCCTCGAAAAGAGTGTAACCCACTCAAAATAGTTGCATGTGTTGGTTAAGCCAATCCAAAAAGAGAGAAATCAACGAACTTTCACTCCAAAAGAGTTAGAGTGCACACCACTCTAAAATGAGTGTCTCCATTTACTCGTTGAAAGAGGGACATCCACTCGTTGGAACATGAACTTTACTCCCTTTTTAAGGTCATATTTATAGCACGAGTAAAATAGTGAAATGTGCACTCACAAAATTAGTGACGTTCACTTCAAACGAGTGAAGGTCCACTCTTTAAAGAGTTAATAGGACAGCACATTTTAGAGTGGTGTTCACTCTCACTCTTTTTTTCACTATTTTTTTTTTGAGTGAAGATGCAGTGATTTTCTCTCTTTTGAGTGAATTACCAACACAGGCAACTATTTGAGTGGTTTACACTTATTTCGAGTGAAGTAAGATTCACTCGGTTTTTTTTTCACTCTTTTACATTTAGAGAGAAAACTAAACATTTGTGAACCTTCTCCCACAAAACCCGACAAAGTCGCCAGATCACTTAAGGAAAAGGGATCAATAACGTTGCATAAAATCAATAGAAAACAAAAGAAAATCCTAGTGCACATATTGATTTTTGATGACAAAAGGAATTCAATGGTTCATATGATTATTTTTAAGCTGTTTTATCACCTTTAAATCTGGTATATCTTTAAATGCCAATGTCCTACTTTATCCGGTTGCTGTGGGCGCAGGTCCCTTTATTAAACACAGGAGTAGTTTTTTTTATGATTTGAAAAAACTCAAGTTGGAGACAATGTTTTTAAAGTTTACTTCTCTATCTGAGTGGGGGGGCTGCCTTTTGGTTATAAAGGCTTCAATTTTCTCACCAATACTGCTTTGATCCTCGGCAGATTACACTAATGTGAAACGATTGTACAATTTCGAATACAGCTAGTCATGTCGTCTATCACATTATGCGACTGATGGTTATATCCACTTTATTTGATTTATGTCAACTGATTGACTTTACCAACAAAACTTCGGTGTTCACATTACATGATTCCACAGTCTAATTTGACAAAATATTAAGTTAAATACTTTCTTCTTTTTACTTTGTGATTTTCGTTTTGGTTACAAGAGTTTAATCCTTGAATGGCTCCATTATCAAATCTATTTGAACGGTTAGTCCTTTCCTTTCATAAATGTAAACCGCTGGCGAGGAGGTTGTGGTTGTGTCGATCGTGACAGTAACAAAACAAGACCAAATTTGAAACGATACAATAAGGGAGTTGTGTAACTAGTTCCAACAAAATGAAGATAGTTCTGTATTAAATTTAAATACATTGAAACACAATCAGCTATAGGATATTAATTGCACGTTATAACGATTAAGTGACAGAACAAGTTAGACCCTTTGAATGTGTTATCCAATTCTTATTAATACTAATTTGTGTATAGGAAGGAAGAATGTTTGAAGGAAGCTACATCTGCTCCCAACAAAGACAGCACATCCTAGGTTTAAATTCTCTACAGATTACAGCCACAATTGTGTACTGATAAAATTATTTTGATACTGTGTTTTTCAATCTATGCACTATAGCAATGATGGTATAAAACCTAATCTATTCATTTGACAGAGTCGCAAATGGGTGCATTCGAATCAATATCCCGAAAGATATCACAACATAAAAAGTTCCAAGGCCGAACACTACCACTTATCATGTGCTTTCCGTATCTGCTTTAGCCATGTCCACAAGATGGATAACAATCTTTGTGCTTTGTGCTTTGTGATTGTAACTTATTCAAGGCACAGATATGACCCTTTACATCAAAAGAGGCCAGTTGTCAGCATTTGTCATCAACAATGTTGTTGTTGTTCTTGTTGTTGTTGTAGTAATACAACAGCTAATAGATAATGATACCAAATACCGCTTTACAATTACCCAACTCCATAGGCGCAGCGAGATTTTTGAAATATGCACTGTTGGTATTTATTTACAATAGTCACCTAGTATATAGATAGTTACCTAAAATGCACAATTCCCAAGTTTGGAGATGAATCGGAATTTTTCGTATACATTGTAGTAACATTTATGTGCAGCACACAGGCCAAGGGCCAAAGGTGTTATAAAAAAACATATTTATTTTCTATATGAAGGGTTTTCGATTTGAGCTTAGCATTTCACACAGTGATTAGATATGACAAGCATCTAGGTATATATGAAAAATACAATTTGTTTGAAAAAATGAGGGCGCCCTCCTCGGGAATCTCTGAGTCAGCTAAGAGCAGGATAGCAATACTGCCTCAGTTCAATGAGTATGGTTTAATTGAGATATATTTGTATCATTGTATGACTAAAATTAAAGGCGGGGATGTGGTCTGGTCGATAACATGATCATTTTCATCTGATGGGTCCATTAATATTCTGATATTGCTTGACATACATTTAGATGATTGTTGTATTAGCGTCTTTGCTTCTTTGGTCATTTGTTGGAGAGTTAAGTACATTATGAAACTGCCGCTATCCTTTAATGGACAATTACAACCCTTAGGAAAAACAAAAACCTTGACTTTTCGGCCATGAAGTCTGTAAATTTTTGCCCTAGCCTCACGGAATTGACCGATATAAATGCCCTGATCAGAGTATGCGTACCGTGCACGGAGGATTTAGAAGAGACATTGATTTAAAAATCCCTGACAGAAACCGCCACCAAGGAAATCAAACGTTGTTTTAACCTTTTGTAGGTAGTGTTAAGGAATAACAAGGCCAATATAAGGAAAAAAAGGTGTTTAATAGCTAAACACAGTTCTCGCAATGTACTGAGAAGTTTGAGAACGCTTTCAATATGAACGTGACGTACGGGTCTTCCACCAGGGTCTTTCGGGTGATAGGCACGGCCTACACTAAGTGTTGTCGCGTTTTGTAAATTAAAAATGAAGTTCTTCGCGTGAGGAAATCATTAAAATGATGTATTTCAGTGTTACGCAAACAATCTCCGTGCTTTTAACATACAATCCTTGTTAGATTTTACATAGGTTTTTACACCTGGTTTTGAGATGGCTTTTCAAAACGAACCGGCATGCATTGGGAGCCATCTTAAAAAATGACTAAAACTGACATTTGTGGATGTTTTTAATAGGGTGCGAAACGTAACTTCCTCGCCTACTAGAGTAGATTGCTTGATAGCTTCATTCGGTAGCATGATTTAGAAAGTCCTATCGAAACTATGACTAAAGCCAGGATTATTTTAAATAAGCGAATTCCAAATATAGTCGAAAAATGCAGAATTTCGACATAGTAATTTTGTGAAAGAAAATATTCGTTTGAACTACATGTATGAGCGAATATACAGTCAAACTGCATCGCCCGATAGAAGCTTATAGTTTTAAGTGGCAAGTTTAACCTTGTTAACACAATGCCTCCTTTTGGAAGTCCAGCAAAAATCAACTTATGGAGTGCCTGAAAAGTAAATTAGAACGGTTCAAGAATACGGCTGCCATTTATTAAGAATAGGAAAACATAATTTCAGATGATGTTAATGGAATGACAGAAGAATATACTAGCACAGCGTTTCGAAGAACATTGAGGTTACGAATATCCACATTAAAGCGACCGAACCAAACAACACTGCGTAAATCGAAGTGTGGTTGGACCAAAGATTATATAACATTTTAACGTTGAAACATCAAGAAACATTTAATGTGTCTTAGAAGAGCTAACTTACTAAAGACCTTCTGAATTACAGTATTTACATGCTGTGCAAGTTAAAACTCATTGTCAATAGTAACACCAAGGCAATTTAACACTCTCGACTCTTTTAAGTTGTTCTTATCAATTAAAATTGAAATTCATCACTATTAACATACGTAACCTAGAACCAGTACACTCAGCGATATTAGTCTTATCAGTGTTGAGAAAAAGTTTGTTACTATGTAGCCAAGTGTTAAGAGCATTGAGATCATCTGTGAGTTTAGCTGAGATAATATTAACATTGTCCTCCACTGACCTACATAGTAAGTGTCATGCTGCACGACATAGAAATCTTGCTATGAGTAAGGGCGCTTGGCATATCATTGATAAAATAAAAATAGAAGTTGCCCAAATGCTACCCTGAGGAACACAGTATCTATTTTTCGTTCTGCCGAATTGAACCATTGAGCAACTCCTTAGTGTTCCGCCCCGATAGGTTTTTACGAAGAAACCATGTTACAGTAATCTTTGAAGCTCCTATGTTGCATAAAGTTCGTAATCAAAATTCATGGTTGACCGTGGTTCAAAGCCTTTTAGGTCGATGAGGCACCCCAGTCCTTTACCAGCATTCCTGCTTGTTACCAATCATCGCCATATCAACCAATGCTGTTTCAGTAGAATGGCTTGGGCGAAAACCAGATTGATGAACATTCAGGATACCATTAATACTCATATAAGAGTAAATATGCTCATGCACCGCTCTTTCAATGATTTTAATTTAACGGGGAAGAATAGATATTGGCCTATAGTTGGTATCACTAGGCCCACCTTTATGCAGTGCTATAACTTTAGCTTCCTCCATAAGTAGAAAAACGCCCGTAACAGAAAATTATAATATAAGTTAGCTCTCTACATGACCGTAGTGCTAAGGTTAATATTTTAAAACTATTTCATCAATACCAGTTGCCTTCTTTGTACACATATTACGAATTTGCTTATCAACAAACGCAGTTGAAATATGCGGCAAGTCAAGAGTAGGCGTTACATTGTACTTGGGGACATCATTAACCCAATTTCCATCGTTAACAACTTTTTTCATATTGCATTTATTCAGTCTACTTGGCGACAGTCTTAAAATACTGTTTAAACAACCCATTGCAATGTCACTATCTGATGTTAACACATTATTATCACATACAATACGAGATGGTTTGGATGTCTCTGAAATACCTTTAATAAGTGCTGTCCATCGATTGTTGGTATTATTACCAAACAAACCCACAATTAAGTGGCTGTAATAGTTAGACGTTGCTGACGCTAATGCTCTTGTAACATGATTACGGAGCAGTCCCTATAGCTCGCCAGTCCTTCAATATATTTGAGCGAACGGTGGGCACACAACGTTCGGTGAGCGATATATAAAATATAGTATCTGCGAGTGAGAATGACCCCAAACATTTTGAAGTCTTTGAAGGCACCAACACGTAGTACCACACACAAGGTTATACACTTCATATCCGTAATTTTTATGGTGGATAATTCCAGAGCTTTGAGTGATATAATTATTATTTCTTTGAGTAAAGCTAAGTGAAAGCATGATCGGCCAGCTTGAAGTAACGTGCTTCATGTACATCGGACGCAAGAGAATTAGTCTTTCATTATTCAAACATGTATTTATGTCGCCACGGTATAATAATCCTATAAACCCTCTCCCATGTGGAGAGTAACCTTTGTCCACCTGCTTCGTTAACCGACATAAATACCTCTAGGAATGCATCCGCGTCACATTCGCACCTGCCAGCAATTCTACACATACCAGTGCCATCTGTTGATGTATTGTCCGTTTAGGGACGTACCATTAGATATCCGGGGACCACGTTTTTTTGTTTTTTTTTTTTGGAGGGAAAGAAAAAAACAACTTCATGAGATGGGATGCAAACGGTCCACTGATTGTTAAAATATTTCTCCCATGCTCACCCGACCCTGCTCACCGAGATATACTTACATTTAAAATTTTTGCTGCCTTTGGCGATAAAAAAAAAAAAAAACAACACAAAAAAAATCCTTCAGGCTCCCCACTTCTATAAACCCTTTTATCTAATGATGCTCCCTCGTGGCATATGGGGTAGAATTAAATTGACAAGATAACGAAATAACTTCATTCCCTTCTGAAATTTTTTTGGGTAACCAAGCGTTAAACAGACACAACTCAAATTTCATATTATTTTAGGACAAATCGTCGTGAACAATTTAAAGCTTTGAATGCATATTCAATCGCTAAAACTAGAGCAGCACAATATATTATAACATGGATCCTCTGGGCAGACTTCAGTCTCCAACACGCAACAGAACATGAATGCCCTAACTTATTCATTATGAGTCAGCCTATGATGGTTCCGTCTGTAAGTTACTTTACTACATGACCTGCTACGTAATGAATGTCAAAGTTGTGTTTTTCAAACAGATGATATTCCCCAGAATCTAAAATTCGAAAAAAGTGGATTATATTGTTATGTTTCCCTAAATATAGCGGATTAAAAGAACTGGTGAACGATAACTTGTCTATTGCACTCCAGAAGGAATACAGGAACGCCAGAAATGACTTCAAAGTAGCCGTTAAATCAATTGTTCGGGTTTGATAGGATTTGCTGTTTATTTTTACCGAGAAAATCTGAGTGGTTGATCCGGAAATGAGATAACGTCAATGAAAGAATGTGGTCTTGAAGAAAATTAGGAAATTTATGTGGCATCCAAAATGCAATTTGAATGAAAAACCACGTGGCTATAGCGCGAATCAATTATGACCGATGTGAAAGTAATCATAGTCCGGTAGGTATCATAGTCCGGGTCCATAGACGACAACGGAATAAAGCGTGAAACTAATGTTGCGTGAAGAGTCAACTGAATCGATTGCCATATTGTTCACCATTGTTCCCGGACTGTGGGACCGGAGGACTATATCGCCTGCCACACCGGTTACGCATTAACATTTCAGGACAATCAACATGATGTCAACTGTGTGATTTAAACAATGTTAAAAGTTATTCTTAAGTTGTCACGTGACCTTTCTTGTCATTTAATTCCATGAGTCTAACAGTGATGGTTGTTCTCCGATCTTCCATTGACGTTACCCCATTTCGGTTCATACATCACCTCGATTTTGTCTTGTAACCATTTTGGACAAACCCTAAACGACCATGTAAGCTAATTTTACGGCTGTCGTAAGCCATTTCTGGCTTATTTGAAAAACACAACTTCGACGTTTGAATTAGTCTGTGTTTATTGGGAGTGGTGTAATTAGTATACTTAATCCATTATATAAATCAAGTTCCGAAATATGTTTTTTTTTTTTCAATTCACACCACGACCACACAAATTGTTCTACGCGCCATTGTGATACATGATTTTGCCTCTAATAACCAAACCGCCGGAACAATTTAAAGACACTATCAGTGATTTATCCGAAAGAGTGAAAATATTTGAAATTAGCAGAAATAGTTCAAAATTAAATGATAAGTCTCTAGAATTCTCATAAGTTATCTTTTCCATCCGAAAAATTAAAAGAAATTACGTGTTCTATAAAATGTCCGTACCGAGAGTAATGACTAAAATTTCCCATTTTTGCCCCTATTAGGTTGCTTTTGGTCCTATTATTTGCAGGATGTGTTGGGATACTGTACTTGTTACAAACATGCAATAATCTGATTTTGATGTTTTTTTTTTTTTATTTTCTGATTTATCAAATCACTGATAGTGCCTTTAACTCAAGATTTGGAATCGAGTGTTCTTGTAAAGTAGAACACTTGATATGAAAACAAACAGGCCCACCTTCCTTTAAGTATCGCGTTTCAAACTACCCGAGTATATACACTGCACATAAAGACAAATAACGTCAAGTCTGTTTTAATCATTTTAATCCGTAGCTTGAACTTTCTTTTCATAGTGTTAATTGCGCATCCTTTCCAAGAAATTATATAGTAGAGGCCCGTTGATTATCGTTGCACATAATTACGTAGAGAAGCGGTGCCGAAAAACTTCAAATGAAACCCTTTACGCGCGAATACAAGTTTTGAAAAGATAGAGTCAATTTCTTCGTCAAATTGTAGACAATTCCTACACTATATGACTTACCATTACTATATTCAAAATCGGAAAGAAATCTAGCCAAACTCGTCGAAACATCCAGTGTATTATGACGACTCATTCCATCTGAATCATTACTGCTCAATTGCGTGCTATCTATTTCTACAGCGGGCAAAGGGTTAACTAAACAGAGAGTCAAATCAATAGAAAATCTTCATCGGAGGTTATAAATGGCTTTTTAATGGTATTTTATTCATTTCATTCTTACATGGAACGATTTGATGACGTTTGTACTTCCAAACTGCGTTTGATATGATTATTTCTGTCCAAAGGCACTGACAATTATTGAAGTTAGCTTTAAAAATTATATATTTTTAACCACAAATTTTAAACGTTTTATGTGGAATCAGTATGAAAAATAGCTTATAATGTGTGCGTTTATTTTTCCCACAACCGAGACCGTTATTGATCTCTCGTTAAGAAAAATTCAAAATTGATCCAGTGTAAATTGCTACAAGGTTATATTATAAATTAAGGAAAGAAATAAAATAATAAAAAAAAAACATCAACGTTGTCTGTAGAGCTGCGTGACTTTTTCTGAAATCACCTTTAATAATTTCAATCATATTACTTCTGTCTACCAAAATTCCTTTATTTACAATAACTTGGCGTCACCAAGTATAAATATCAAATAAGAAAACCTATATATATATGCAGTTTTCAAGGTCTCCATGCAGATAGAATAAGTATATTGGTATAGATCATAACACACAAAGTAACACTCAATAGCTATTGTTGGATTTTATTACGTGAAAAACTTAATTGTAAAAAATCAATCCTGCTGAAAATTTATAACGGAGTAAAATCCGAATGTTATATTATATCCGATCACAATTGTTTTACTATGATATAGTTTTCATTATGACAAAGGAAATTCGTGATTTGTGGAATCCTTATTTGCATTAAACTATTTACGGAAGAAGAAAAACGACATTATAGACCACATATTTGTTTACCAAACCGTTTGCCAAGACGTGGTATACTATAACTAACTTAAACGAGATTATTTAACCAAGAATGATACCGTAAAGGAGAAGCATGAAGTGAATGTAATCATATGCGAAGTACTCAGAGTTTGGGTCATATATATTTCTTAAAAGGGCTTATCTTAAGATAATCCATTAAAAAATAGCACATTTTTTCACCAACAATAATCACGCAAAATCTATGGAACATTTCTGCATAGGTGTAGCTAAAAAAGTTGGGTCGAAATGTTATTTTATACATATTCCGCATTGATAAAATCAGAAAAAATATGGTAAACGATGACCTTTTTTGGTAATCATTATGATTAATTGAAATTTTAACTACTTAGTTCTCCAGGTAGCCAAGGATGTATATTTATTAATCTTTCCCTGGAGACGCACGTTAGTTTTGAAAAAAAAAAACACAGATTCGAATCGGCGGTCTTCGTATTACTAGCACGATGCTCTTGCTAACTGCGCTATCAAGCCAGGGTTGGCAGAGAAGCGATATATATACCATCTATAGGTGTTTGGTCCGAAAAGTGTCCTTCGCTTTCCTAGCGGATAGCATCAGAACGGTATATTTGCATATACGCAATACCGTACAGTGTGTTTAGCCCTTTATTATTTTAATATTCATTATTTTGTTAATAATAATCAGTTTGTGACATTACCTTACCGAACACGTGACTTCGTTTTTTTTTATTGTGTTTGTAATAATTATATTGTCAAGCT
>JAMKCH010024312.1:0-20088 GCA_023653785.1 Ophioderma brevispina | reverse complement strand
TACATGACCACTTTTGGAAACACAATAGGTATAATTTAGATACATTTTAGGTACATTCTGGTAGGTAATTTAGGTACTGCCAATAGATACATTTTAGGTACCTGACCCATTGGCACACCAATAGGTATAATTTTATTATTATTCACGCCCAATAGCAGATCTTGCACGTAAACATGGATCAATGTGCACCTCTATGAGTATGATAAACAACTCTATTTTCTTATGACCTCTAAAATCCCCTAATGATGAATCAATTGTGCGATCAAAAAATGAAATTGTGTTGCCGATATCAAGTAATGCAGACCGCAAACAAACTAACTCAATGATGACAGATGAAAACTTGTCATTTCACAACCTAGCGAATGCAACGTCTAATCAATATAATCATATTCAAGTGTAATGCCAACATTCGTCTGCCCATTATGATCGGAATTTAGGAGTTCTCTTGATGACAATATGACAATGATGAACATGTATAAAGAAAAGTATGTCAGTCTGCAATATTTTCACAATACGTAACATAGATCAATTCGTTAAAAGTTTGTCAGACGCTTATAGCAGCCACAAGCTATCATTCACTCGTCACTCTCGACTTCTGACACTGGGAATTCACTTTTATATGGAATGTCAATACTTCCGTTGAGAAACTTAGCGGACACAAAATGCAGATGTAGGTAATGTCAAAAACTCGCAAGTATGATCACATACACTCCAACTCTTATACAGCTGCACGGTACCCATCCGTCAACGGATCGTTTTCAAAATCCTCTTGATCACATTGGAAATCGCTAAATGGACTGCTCCAATTATATAAGCCCACTTCTCACCCCATATATGCCAAGCCGCTCTCTCAGATCTTCTGATAAACTTTGTAACGACTCCCAGAACTTCATCCTCCCGTGGTGATAGGCGTTCGTTTCTTCATGTGCTCCTAAATTATGGAACTCTCTTCCAATGGACATCCGTTGTGTGTTTCATAAATACTTTTTAAAAATCAGCTTAAAGGACACAGTTTGTTCAGTATTCACTATGATATTTAATGTGTATCATTTTTGTACTTGATTGCCTTTGATTCCACTTCTTGTATGTCATACTGCATTTCATTTTTGTGTTCTACTCATGTAGACGATTTTCAGGGTACATGTAATTTCTGTCATTTGATAACTGTTGCTTGTTATGTATCTATTGTTCAGCGCCTCGGAATAGGCTGCCTAGGTAGATGGCGCTGTATAAATGCTTATATTATTATTATAATTTAGAGTACATTTTAGTACATTCTGGTAGGTATATTGTAGGTACGCCAATAGATACATTTTAGGTACATGCCCACTGTTTGGAAACACACCAATAGTATTTTAGATTCATTTTAGGTACATTCTGGTAGCGTATATTTTAGGGAACATGCCAATAGATACATTTTAGGTACATGACCACTTTGGAACACCAATAGGTAAATTTAGATTACATTTTAGGTAGCATTCTGGTAGGTATATTTTAGGTACATGCAATAGATACATTTTAGGTACATGACCCCACTTTTGGAACACAGATAGGTATAATTTAGATACATTTTAGGTACATTCTGGTATGTATAATTTAGTACATGCATAGAGATACATTTAGGTAAACATGGCAAACTTCTGAAATGCCAATAGGGATAAGTAGATAAATTATAGGACAAGCATATGCAGTAGGTACACATTAGGTACCATACACCAATTAGGTATATTTTAGGATATTGAGATACATATTAGTACCTGGGCTTATTCAACATGGGTTCAAGGTAAAGTACCTAATTTGTATCTAAAGTATATCTATTTATCGTTCCAAAAGTGGGCACCTTGAATAGGTACATTATTAGGTACATTAATATGTAAATATTAGGTATATTACCTAATTGTACGCTACTTTGGCCAGGGTAAGGGACAGTGTCTTTCCTCTAAATGGAGGAAGCTGAAAATACTCATCTTCATAAAGGTGGTGATACCAATGTTAACATTTTAGACCAAATGCCATTCTTCCTATTCTAAGTAAAATAATTGAAAGGGGCTGTCAAACCAACCATTTATATGATTATTGAGCAATAATGACCTTAATGATGAAAACAATCAGGTTCGATTCTTGCACGCAAATGAGATGTTTAATTGATATGGTTAAGGAATGGAGTGTAATTATAATTCAGGAAAAAATGAACGGTGTTGCTTTTATAGGACCTTCGCAAAGCATTTGACACGTAAATTCCCGATATTCTGTTATGTAAACTCCAAAACTTGGGGTTGTTTTCAAACTCTGCCCTCGGGGTGGTTCAAGTCCACATTTATCATGTCTTCCAACGAGGAAGTTTTCCAAATTGTCGATCGAATCAACTCGTGTATCACTATGTGTGCCTCAAGGCAGTATTCTTGGTACCTTTATCATTTTATTAACAGTATGAATAAAGTTGTCCACACATGGTAAGATCTCAATGTATGCAGATGACACTACTCTATTGTTAAATGGAAGGGATTGTGAAATGATATCAAATAAGGTTAACGACTGATCGCCAAGGAATTATGTATGGTACAAAATGAAATAATTGTTCCTATTAAATGGCTAAGACAAATATTATGTTACTTGGTACTGGAGCAAAGCTACAGAAATAGTGATTTGTAAATGATTTTCATGTTATTATAATGATTCAGAACCTGCAAAGAGTGACTAAGGCTAAAATGTTTGGTGTATTAATTGCTGCGAAATTAATTGGCCATATCAGTCAAATGGTGTTCATCCAAAGGTGTTTTATAAAATCGGCCTAATTAGAAGCTTAAGCCTTACCTTGATATAGTACTCTAAACATGTGTTTAAATCGTTGGTTTCAACCTATTTTAGACTACTGCAATACAATATGGTATGACGTTTTCACGATGACATGAAGAAACTCAGTTTCTTTTATCAAGCGAGTGTGCACGAATAATTTTTAGGGGGTATCAATACACGTCATCAGATTTAATGTTCAGGATACTGGGGGCTGTGGGAGCAATTACAGACGCGCATAAGTATTTTTAAATCTCTGATGATTATACTCATTGAATGGCCTGCACCTTAATTACATTGTAAGACGTTTAAATAGTTTCAACAACTCAGATATCACCAAGAACAAGACAAGCAACTGCTGGTCAGTTAGCTTGCCACCCATATACAATCGGCTGCGGATCAAATTTGTTAAATCATCTCCTTGATAGTCGGTGGGCAATTGTTGGAACGGATATTAAGTTATGAAATTCGCAACTCTGTAAATGTTCAAACTTTATTTTAAGAACAATACAAAGTGTAGATTCAATTATGTGTAATTTACGAAGGGTTCTTGAAAGAACTACCATTTACCAATTATTTTTGTTAAGAGTCTAATTTATTCAGATAATCTGTAAGGTCCCTGGCCGCGTGTCCAGAGGTATTGCTTATTAACATCGGCTTACATGCCCCCTTCAATTTTTGATATTAGGTAATATGCAAACTTCACATGAATTACATTTATTGTATATAAATTCCCTATGTATCTATGTATAGTTATATAAATTTTTAAGGTTATAGCAGGGACCATGTGTTAGAACGCCTGGCTGTGAACGGGCAACCCTGGGTAAATATGTGCAAATAATAAAAATAAATTAAAACGAGTGAAATAAGGGCGCGAAAATTTACGACAGATGTGGAGTGAAGGCACTCTATCAAGAATGAAAAACTTCATATCCTTAATCGGGCATTTCCCCTTTAACACAGTGTGTTGGAAAATTACAGCTTTCTTTTCATATTATGAAATACTCTAGGTACATTGGGTTCTACATAAAATCAACCAGCTTAGGTTTACTTTTTAAGGTTCATGGTGCTTTTAAGTATACAAATGATATGAAACTAAAATTTCATGTTTCTTGTTTGGTGCTCACGATATTCAAAAATAAAATATAAGCTGTGGGCCGCCGCATAAAAATTTAAACATTTAGTGACAACACACTAATCTTAATTATTTTCATGCAATTTGTGCACATCACTCCATATCTGTTGTCCGACATTACTTACCCATTCCTAGTTGACCTGCACAATTTCCATATTGTAAAGAAATATGAGTCAGACTAAAATCAAGTCGGAAGCTACTAGCAAAGCATAGATCTACTAAAACCATGCACTGCTAGTATGTTGCTTTAATTGCGAATTACATAAAACTTTGAAGTAAATTTTTGGATCCATACACTATACACCCACCAAAGAGTTAATGAGAATTATTGAGAACATTGCATTGCAATAGCTATGGTTAAGATGTCACAGCGTTTACAATACACAAACGACTAATTACAATCTTTGGTATTCACAAAAACCAGAGCACTTACCTGGACTGATGGAATCTGAATTGTTCCCCTATTGTTGCTAGTAATAGTTCTTTCCATACTTTTGACTGTTGATAAATTGTACAAAACAGTACACTTGATAAAATAATTTAGCTTGATACAAAGCTCATTCGTAAAAACCCCAACAAAGTTCACTAAAAACAGCCAACAAGGTTAGTGGAATCCAACTGATTGTGATAAACGCACATCAAATCATACTATTTTGTTAATTTCACTATTCATTAAAATATTTCCAGCTTTCTTTAACTGAAAATCCCTTGTTTTTATGACACTTGCTTAAAAAGTTATTCCTATTTAAGATTTCTAGCAAAGGATTATGTTAGGAAACTAATATTTTCAATCAGAATTATGATTATGAGTTTATACTCCAGACAAATGTGAATCATTTTTGTTTGATCACATCACATTTAAAGGTGCATTTCGTGATTCCAGCTCCCTCTGTTTTATTCATGTTTCCCTAGATATCCTTGAGAAAACCTTATTCACGAAATTGAGTTGATCCCTAGCATGCGGTTTGTGTTATGAGCAAATGCTTGTTTCCCATGGTACCATAGGCCACTGTGCTGTAATTTTTGTCCGTTTACGGACAGAAAATACAAAATTGCAAATTTCTTACATCTACGAATTTGCACGCAAGATTTGGTACACATGGATTACTAAGGCTAACGGTTCCGATGATATAAAAATCTCAACTTTTTCGAGGTAAATCGGGGGACGAGGTTGTGGATCACGAAATGCCCCTTTAAGGAAATATGGGGAAAAGGAACAAAATTTTAAAATATACTAATTTTTAATTAACCAGCAGCTGTACGTAACGACATTGCTACATATAGTACATAGTGCACTGTGTTTTCTTAATGTTGCATGATTAGTGATCAGATCGAATATCAACATCAAGCAGTTAAGATATGAACAACAGGTGCGCATTGGCAGTTTTATTTCATTCTACAAATTCACATGTATAAATTTTCAAATTTGATATTTTTTAGGTTGATTGACTGATCCACTGATTGATGGTGAAGTCAGTCACAAAAATTAAAACCATTAATGTATCACTCTACATCCTGTGTCCTTTGGAGCAGAGGCTTGCTGTAATTAGCTTTGAGTATTATCTTCATGTGACCAAAGAGAGAAAGATCTCCCCATATTCCACCCCGAAATTGTTTTCTAGCCAAATAATAAGGGACAGTTAAAAATGATGTCAGGCAGCAGGGCATTGGTTGCTTTTTAATTCCATTTTGGTAGATGTTTTGCCTATCTTATTTTGCCCTATGAAACCACACTACCCTTTTACTTAAAAAATATTAAATTATTATATACATCATGTAAATATACCTGTTTCAATTCTTACACAGGAATTGGCAGTTTCCTTTAAAATCCCTGCAAAACCCACATATTAATTATCTTCAATACTTCCTTACAGCTCACATGAAATCCTATTACATTCTTACAACAAGGACAATGTCAGCCTTCTGCAGCAAATATTGCCATCCACATCCTCTTCATGTTAATTTTAATGGAGGCGTATATTCATTTCCCCAAAGTGTTAAGTTACTTAACCTTTTGTGGTTTACATTTTTCCCAACTTTGTAACTTTTAATACGCAGGTGGTTTTATTTTTTGTATTAAAGAATAAAAGCATTTAAGCTCTTCTTGAGCTTTTCCAAAGAGTTGAAGGACCTGGTCAGAAAATTAAAAAACACTTTTCTAGATCATTATAAGAGAGCTGTATTTACCAATTAGTCTCCAATGATTCAGATACTGTATGTGAATAATCAAATATTATTGCCAATGGTTAAAAAGTTTGAGTCCTGTTTTGAATACATTCATTATTTTGCTTCTACAAAATTTAGTGAATTATTGAAATTGGAAAGGTGTCCCACCAAGAGTTGACATGACCCCCCCCCCCAAAAAAATGGGGCCCATAGCAGTTTACATAAGTTGTAAACTTGCATGTTATTTTACCCTGTAATTGCCCTCACAAATGAAAGCCCTGCCCTCTTTTCAATGGGTTTAACTTTGACCCAAAGGTAAATGGGATATAGCCATAAAGCAAGCTAGTAGAATTTGACACTAAAGAACTATCTGACATTTTACAGGGAGAGGGACCCACAAAACAGGATTACATATCCAATGAATTGTGTTGGGAACCATATTTAAAGCGGCATTGGCACATTTTCATAAAATATGAAATTTCTTCAATTTGCTCTCAAATGATAGTCTAGGCCATTGGAAGAATAGAGATACATTTTACACAAAAATAACATACTCAAAAACAGATAGAGACGTTAATAAGAGGTTAAAAACATCCAGGTAATTTGTAGGCTAACTTTTAAGTTTTCCATAACTTTAATCCACAAATGTGTATATTACATGAATATCATAGACTCATACTCATTGATATTAAAACCACAAAGGTCACAGACCAGTTAAACAGGGCGCATACCCTGCGAAACATGCATACAGCGTGCGTTTTCTTGTGTTAAACACCATTTCCGTCGTCTGCTGAATTAACACTGATTTTGGTCTTAGTCATTCAGGTGAGGGCTAGTGTATAAAAGCTTTACAACCATGCAAAAATATTGATTTTGAAAAATCTTGAGGGCACACTATTTTTCAAATGTAACAAATTTAACACTTCACTGCCATGCTTTACTCATGGGCAGATTGCCACCAAGCCATAAATTGCACATTGTTTGACTGTTAGGGCATGCTTAAGGCCTATTTACATTGAATTTTTGTTTAGACAAACTATTCAGAAGGAAAGAAAAAATGACATGACAATCCCATAAAATTGGTTTCACAAGCTTCATGGTTACCCCAGATCCAGAGGATGTTTTGAATCAATCCCAAAATGCATTGCAATGTGCCTATACTGTACTGTACTAAACACATGCCAGTAATTAAGGATAAAGAGTGTCCAACAAGTTTATGGACCACAAGCCATTTCATGATCATGGTTAAAATTCCCTAAGTACTAGCACCTTATCGGCTAAAAAGAGTGTAAAAGTCAGGGTTTTCATGTGTTAAGAATAGGATTTTTGTGGGATCATATTACCTTATTAAGGTAAATTTCCCACAACTGGTGCATTGTGGGATTGACTCAAAACACACTCTGCCCCAGATCTAAGACAATTGTATCAAAAGTCAATTTGGTAAAAGTAAATCTTACTGTGTGATGTTTTGGCACTTACAACGTTCCATCACCCCCCCTTGCATTGGTTGGCTCTTCCCTGTAAATACAATACATGTGGACTTGTTATCTGTAGTTTGCAAAAATTTATTTCCAAGTGAACTTCGTGACCTTTCATTTCATCCCGACAGTATTCCTGTTGTGTGCCACTTTAAAAGTGGCAACCCAAATGTATGCAAAAGAACACTGGTAGTCCCAACAGATACTAATTTTTCATTTCATCATTTCATGATCAGCACTACCTTTTGTGCTGTTGTTGATATTTTATTTACAACTTTCATTCAAGTTATTCACTTCTAGATGGATATCATGCACTTTTGTTGCTTTTTTGGGTTTCAATTGACAATGGTTTGGGATGTAATTCCTTGGTGCTGAGGATCTCAACAAGTCTGAACACTGCCTGCCCACTTGCCCAGTTGCAATTTTGGTTTAAAACTACCGTTACTACTTCTACTCTTACTACTTTGTATAAGTGTGGGAGCTATCATACATTGTAACATATCTCGAGTAGAATAAAGGTAGGTTTTGGTGATTAAGTCTGTAAACAGTCTGACAGTGACTCCTAAACATAAGAATCAATGAATCAAATTAACATTTAAGTGACACACACACACACACGTGCGCGCGCCATGCACACACACCATACACACATATGCAGGAATATATAAAAATAGCATAGGCCTACATCATACACAAAGACGGATAACTATCACCATATAATACCTTTCAGGGCCATGCCATGGATAAAAAGGGAAATCCACCATATCTGGTCATGGAATTGATGCACTCTTTTTTACTACTTCCTTAAACATTTCCAAGAAGATCAAAGAATCACATTCCTTATACTACTTCCACACCAATTTTGATGACAAACATGTGTACCAAGTTTTTAACTTTCCTTTTGGCATTCTGACAAATTACGCTTAAATATCACATTGTCTTCACTGCCCCTGAGAAACAAGATATACATGTCAAGATCACACAGCAGTATTGGGATGTTGAGAAAGTCTAGACTGGTATTTTGAGGGCTACATGTACTTCCACGGGGTTTCCAATGTACACGAATCATGTACCAATTGGATGTACACTTTTTGTGGTGCAGCAACAAATTGCTGAAGCTTTTTTTTTTTTTTTTTCTTGAAATTGTCAGGGTTGCCATTCCAATAACCAATCAGAGAGAAGGGCCCTAATATATTTGGTAAGCCAAGCCAAAATTAGTTCCATTTTTTTAAATGCTAGAGCATTTATCAAGGATTTCTGAACATTATTGAGCTTTATCTTGACTTAAAAGTGGTAAAAAGTGATAATATGAGTTAAATGGGGATTAATCAAATTGTTCCTCACAAACAATGAAACAATCTTAACGTGTGTGTTCTGATCAATCTGGACCTCACTGACTTTACATGTAGGGAGTATCAATTTTCATATCAATGAAAGGTCTATTTTTTCCTCATTGTCCCTTCCTGAATTAACATCCTTCAATCCATTTCTTACCGAGAGAGAGAAGAGAGCGAAACCTGCCGTTATAAAGTTAACCATCTATATTAGCACAGTATTGACTAGGGCTTTGCAATATGATGCATTTCCTCCCTGAAACTGCAGGTTTGTTTCCACAATATTTGGTGGTTATACTGCCAAGGCTCGTAAATCAAGTAAGAGAACAGTACTAAAAATCAGAACAAGCCCTTTAATAATACTATTTATAATGCCTTTTTGAGCAATAGAGACTAATAATGCCTCGAAAAATAAATTTTATGATTTCTTTTCAGGTCCCGTTAACAATCTCATTTTTACTTGCTTACATGTCCCAAACAATTTCTTCATGTGAGTAAACTTTGAAGTACTGTTTATAGGCCACGGACTAACCCACCCGCAGGGTACCACCTTCACCGCCTTTCCCTCACTTAATTCAGAGTTATATAAGCTGTGGGCCACCAGCCTTCTTCAACTTGACCTCTCATGACCCTTTGACCTTGACATGTTATCTTTGACCTCATCAACGAATGAAGGATCCCATATTTCACCTATAACTCAAGTTTGAACTTCACTTTTCAATTAGTGAAATTTTAACATTTTTAGCCTATTTTCAACTTGACCTCACCTGACCTTTGACCTTGTATTGAAACCTTTGACCTCAAAACATGAGGGATTCCATGGTGCACCTAATGACACAAGTTTGGGTTCCAATTGAAAATCAGACCTTTTTTCAATTGAGGTCAATTAAAAAAAAAAAATCATTATGACATGACACACACATACAACGTACATGTAATACACACACACACACGATTGCTAAGTGGTCCTGCAGCTATGCGCGGCCCACAAAACGGCATGTGTTAACTTGAAAAACAATGCAAAATGCAACCTTCATCAAGACCAGCACTAAAAGTACATATATCTAGACCAAGTAATACTTATACCACACTGCTTTTTCTTTCTTCCTTCATAAATGGTACTTGACATCTGATACGCTAATTTGTCCTACATCTGGGTATATATGTACAACACTCTCCAAAAACTCTGCCAATTAAAGGTAATAGATACAATAATCAAACAATGAAGACAAGAATGAAAATACTTCTACTGCTGTTAATGAAGACATAACATGTACATATTAAGGCCAAATTTATTATTTTTATAGAAGAGAGTATTTAACCAGAAAAATATCCTACATGTAACCCAGCTTTTGTTGGGGGTCAGTCAGAGTACTGTAGCAGTGGCAGCACCCGAGCTCTTCCGATCCCCCCCACCCCACCCAGACCTGCTGGCATATAACTTTGGTCAGTACATCATACAATGCAATTTTGGCCAAAAATAGGCACAACAATGATACAACAATACTGTTGATACAGTGACTCCTAGCACAGGTTGAGGGTACACACCACATTAGAGTGGACACAGCCTATATCATCCGAGGTTATCACGACTGTAGTACCTCTTTTGTGTATAAATTGTGAAGATATTCTTAGTAATTCTGTGATTTTTGTTGACCAAATTTTAAATTTAATATTAAAGGTATATTAAAGTATTGAATTGAAACAATTGAAAGAAAAGAAAGAAAACATCGAAATTTGAGAAATATAAGTGTGATCGGCGTAAGAAACACAAAGGCGCATGCGAGGTTTTAGAGTCGGAAGTGAACCCGTGACAAATACGGCATCTATAAAAATCAGGAAATATCGAAAAATCTAAACGTAAATGGTATGTCAAAATTTGATCTGTTGTAGAGAAAATTTCTACTCTGTATTCATATAATCAGTATTTTCCAAAACGAGACGTAACTCGAGTTATCGCCATTACATAGGACATCATTTTACATACAAAGTCTATGGCGCGTTCAATGGTGGTGTGTACCCTTGAATGTAGTGTCATTTGACATGAGATATAACCTTTGAAATGGAATAGACCTTGACCTTACCAGCACCCATATTGCATCTATGTCCAAGTTTGTATAAATTGGAGTGGATTCAGCCCTATGAGTTGCAAAAATATTGGGCGAGACCAGTCCGAGGCCCATATTTTAAAATTCCATAGCGGAGACCAATAAATTGGGCGCAAATATCCAATTTTATTAATTATCAGGCGTAAGGTAGGATATGATATTATGCGTATCGGACACATCAAAGCCATGATAATGATAAAAATGGGACGATTAAGCCCAAATCAATTGGTCGAGCTATGAGTGCAATAATAATGGGCGAGATGCAGTCGAGCCCAATATTTTAAAAATCATTAGCGGACCAATTAATATGGGCGTAATCATCCATTTATCCTTAATCAGTTTTGGATCGATTATTTTACACTTGGACTCCTCTAAACTTACTGGTGTCAATTGATTTACAAATGCGGCGGGTCAGTGTCTATTGTTTCCATGACCCCAGGCCCATATGCAGGGGGTCCTGAATATTCTCGATTTCGGACAAAAATCCAAAGAAGAAAAGAGGAGAAGGGAGAGAGCCGATTCTCGCAAAGATTCTTGGAAATTGATTATGTGGAATCGTGTGATCTCCTACTGTTAGAATTGGAACACAGTAACTATTAGATGATTCCCTGCAAAATTTATTTTGAGAATCACTAAGACCCGATTCTCGCACTCTGCACAACAAATTCTAACCCGGGTGGGGGGAGGATGGTGGGGGAGGGGGTCATTCCACAAAATGTCCCACTTTTTGTATTTTTGCATAACAAAATACCCAAATCTAAAATTTTGCAAGAAAAGCCACTTTCCCGGGTGCTTCTAAAAGTCCCAAAAAGGACATTTTAGGTGTAGTCCACGTTTATCAAAAAAAGCCCTGCACCCCCACCAAATAAATCATGCATACGGCCGTGCCTGAACATTCTTTCAATTCAAGAGACGAATTTTTTATGAGTAAATTGAAGTGCTGTCATCATTTTTATGAAACTCATGGACTATCAGAGTTCAAGTCCATATCACTTTGGAATCACCCCACCTGCTCTCCGATTTCCAAAACATTCAATGAAAAAGGAACGACACCTCTACATTGTTACTTGTGTATATCTTTTCAGATTAATCTAATACCTGAGCTCTGTTTGATCCTGGGGATTGATCTAATTGATATAAAAATTAAGATTTTAATAGTGTAGTGCTTCCCGGTGGCAGTAGTCAACCCTCTCATTACATTCTTCTGAAGATAAAATGTTGAACAATATGTTTACAATATGTTGAAAAGACCTTTTTTTTTCAAAATTAGGTTTTAGTTGAGATCTTGTTCAAATGATATTAACACAAGTACTTATAGTTTCAATGCACCCTACCTTCAATTTTGAGCACTTTTATGTTTTAATTTGGGGCGACCTTTCAGTTTCAGCGATTTTGGTGAGTTTTTGTGCGTACAGTCTGTGAATCATTTTTTGGCAACCCTGTCTACAGAAGTCTTGTCACTTGTCAACTGTGGTCTAGTGGAAAAGTGCAGAACTTGTGATCATTAGACTGTTAAAATCTTGAGTTCGAGCCCCACTGTGGTCAACGTGTTTGAGGAGCTGCTATGTTGCAATATTACAATCTAACTGCTGATAGGCTTGTGTGCATGTCTTTGAGCAGCCACCTAAATGAAGCAAAATGATAGTGACGATTTCTTGAAGGTGGCATAAATAATTGTCAACTGCGCTTTGAGCCTGTTTACGGGGATTAAGCACTTAAAAAACTGGTTCTTATCTTACTATAATTCACGAAATCCATGTATGTATATATGTTTGTCACTAGATCACGCCTTCAGTTTTTCGTCAACATTCGCCAAATTTTCACCACCTATAGTTTTAAATAGTGGAAGTGTCTTGCCGAAGAGCTTTTCTCAAAATCGATAACGTTACCATGGAAAAATTATGAAAAACAACAGAAAATGGTCAAATCCATCACTGACGCAACGTACTGGCAACGTACTTTTCAGTTAACCCGATAGTATACAGTGTTGTAACAGCGTGCGGACCGCGTGCTGCGTCAGTTTACATGATTCGCATTGCCACGGGTGTGTGTACGCAGAGGCGTGTTGCTACGGGTGTGTGTACGCATTAGGCGAGTTGCTACGGGTGTGTGTACTCATAGGCGCGTTGCTACGGGTGGTGTGTAACGCATTACTTTTGTTGCTGCCTTGCCCCTACATGGCTGACGGGTCAAAATTGCACGGGAGAGTTTTGAGCGTCCAATATATGATTATTCTTCAAAGTTTCTTGCACGCCAGAAATGTTGATTACAACGGGGAGTTGTCGCTGAATGGTCCCTGCATGGCGGACCGGACAAAGTTGCGGGAGGAGAGAGGTATTAGAAGACGTATGTTTAGAGACGGGTCCTCGGGTGATGAGTGTTGGTAAGAAAATATAGCCAAACAATTACATTAAGCTAATTATTAATCAGTGGCGTGCCTTAGGCCTAAATATAATCGCGAATGAACACAGGATCCCGGTGTGGCAGGAGATAGGGTCCGCCGTCTCTAAAGAAAGGACCGGAAGATACAGGACACATTCCGGGAACAATTGGGTGAACACTAAGGGCATCGATTCCGTGACTAAAACTATGTAACTCTCATTCCTCTGGATTGTAAGATAAACAGATTCAAATAATTCTAGTCACCAAACATACCTTTGAGCGCAAACCCACGGTGCGACCGCAACCTGCGTCTCAACTGGTTTGTGAAGAAATTGGATCTTGATTACTTCCCGTGCTTAGTGGTAAAATGTGTATTCGGCTATGAATGTCCTAACGCTCCTGTCCCAGCCGTGTGATAAGCTGACCCTGACTCCGCCGTGACGGTTTAATGACGGTTCCTCCGCTCTCACCCAGATGGCTGCTTTCACACCCCTTTCAAACCACGTGTCTCTCTGTCCAGTATTTTTAAATTTCCTGTGTGTTAAAAGGCGTGTCCACTGGCTGAAGGTGGAGTAAGACGGCAGAATCGTTACACTAGAACGGCCCTACGATGTTTGTGACTGCGTTTTTCAAGTGGCTGGCATTTCCACCAATTTAACTGTTCTTTGCAATAGTGATCGTCTGAATCATTGAACACCATAGACCACTCCACTTAAGCGTCATTCGGTTGCTTGTCTTTCGGATGTACTAAGACTGGCGGAGGGTATTTGTGGGTTAAAGTGCGGGGTGATTCCGTGGTCGCGGTAGATTCTTTTGAGTTTTTCCAAAGGTCCCCGTGGTACGGTAAAGTCACCTACAAGTGGCGTTGGGATGGTTTAACACATGTTGACTGTTGGTTGCTATCATGCACTACGATTGATGGCTTTGTCAATAGCCCAGTCCTGGGGAACCACAGTTTATTGTGCTTTCCGTTAGGTTGCTCTGTTCCGTAACTTATCCGATTCCTGTGTTATTATGGTCTCAGCTCTATGGAACAAAGTCTTAACAACACCAATTTCTGGATCACGCTGGTGGTTTAGAACCAAATTGCATGGAGCGGATTCGGTAATGTGTCTGCTTGCGGTAACAAAACAGTGAGTGACCGATCTTCTTGTATAGTCACTAAACAGTCCAAGAATGCACGTTTTGTTGTTTGACTAGACCTTCTTGGGTTAACTCAAATGTGTGGGTCCACCTGATTGATATGCGAAAAGAACGCGTCAAGTTCGTCAGTTTAATTGAACCCAATGTGTCATCCACAATATCGAACCATTTAACAGGCACAGTACCGGATTGTAACAGGGCAGGTACGTTCGAATTTCTCCATGTATAAGTTAGAAATCATTTTAGACACCGGGGAACCCATGGAACATCCATGGCGTTGTTGATAAAAGTTCCCTCCGTACGAAAATAGGTATTGTCCTAAACACAAGCTTAGAGATCCACAACTGATCCGGAGTTAAATCCGTCCGCTCATGAATGTAGCATCCTGTGTCAAAATGTCCGACGCCTTCAACGCAAGTCCGCCGTGGTATGCTCGTAAAGAGTGCAGTGACGTCAAACGAGTAATTGTATCTCCGGGATCTAGACAATACCTGCACCTTTTTCCCGCAAAGGTCCCTTCGAGTTCAAATGGTGGTTGATCAGAAACGCCCCTAATGGACCACGAACTTTAGCAAGTATTGGCTATATGTAAGTTTACTGAGCCAATGCTGCTCACAATGGGTCTTAACGGAATAGCTGCTTCATGTACCTTGGGTAGACCGTAGACATGGTATGTCATTCTGAAGTGGATATAACATATCTTCAATTTTCCCGTCAATAACACCATCAGTCAACAATTTGTTCAGCTTCCAATGATCTTACGCTTCATATCCCAGTAGGGATCTTTCTTATGGTATTGTAAAGTCTTAACATCACTCAGGAGCTAGGGCTTTGGCCTTTAGATCAAAAAAAAGGTGCCTTTGCTATTTAGAATGACAGTACAACGGTCTTTACGGCTGGAAGGATAGTGATGTTCTTATCCTTCTTTAGACTTTCTAAGGCACCCTATTCATTTTTAACTTAAAGACACTATCATGATTTTGAAAAATATTGAAATTTGCAGGAATAGCTTCTAAGTGAGGATAAGTTTTTTAGAATTCTCCATAAGTTACCTTTTCCGCTGTAGAATTGACAGAAAAGGAAGAAACGGCAGTGTTCCAATGATACGATTCGCCATTCAGTTACGTGTTGTATAAAGTGTCCGTTCAGGGGGGGGGGGGGGACCCGTAATGACTCAATCTCCGATTCTGTCCTTATTAGGTTGCTTCTGGTCTTCTTCATTTGCAGGGTATGGTTAGGATACCTGTTATCTTGTTTACATACATTCCCAAAATCTTATTTTTGATGATGTTTTTCGATTTGCTGATTGAGCAAATCACTGATGTGTCTTTAAGTTTCTGTTGCGGTGGTTTTGCACACAGAATACTGGGCACTCACCCGTGAGCGTAATTCTTCTGCTTTATCAGGCTTAATGGACGCACGTTTTATGGCCGATTCTGTAGCATGATGATTCTCACCAGTCACGGCACATGCTTGTGACCACCCTAGTTTAAACTTTTGTCCAACAGACTCCGTTCGCTATCGGTCAGCTGTCTATCTGACACGTTCTTACCACCTTTCTCTTTGATTTTACATTCGAATCATTGGTTAATATTCCTCCAATTTTTTTGTCCTTATCATCTCGTGATTACACGCAAGCCTGTCGAATTTCTCAACCTGGCGAGTGTACTGGTGCGGTGTTGAGCTAACTGCGGCTGCCTCGGTGCACTCACTGACTCTACCATAAACATCCGGTGGTAATTTTGCAACCAGTTCGCGGGAAATTTTCAGTTTTTTTGTTGTTGAGAACTTTTCGATGATAAAGTTATTTGTCCTTACCTCGTTCGTTGAGTAATTTGCGTTCCGCCGTGTGAATGATTTTCCCCCACGTAACCTTTGATATTCAACCAATTTAGCGCTCCCTAGGACTCAAATCCACTTGTAAGCAACGGAGGGTGAAATATAATCTAAGGTTGTACGAAAATCGCTGTTTTCCCTCTCCGTTTTTCGTCAAGATCCCGTGTTAGTTTTTTAGGCAATCCTTGCCGTAATCCTTGCAATAAAACTTATGAAACTCTCATTCCCCCCCCGTTGACTCTTCACGCAGCTTAGTTTCCACGCTTTATTCCGTTTTCGTCTTATGGCGCCCAACTATGATACCTGCCGGATATGATTACTTTCACACCGGAACAGGAAGGAGGGATACAGAAACAAATAGGAAACATAAACCTGTGAGAAATTCGGTTGCGAGTGCAACATTACGAAGTTAAAATTGCGAACTACAGGAAAGACAGGACAGCTGTTCCTTCAGTTGTCGCTTTCCTGTTTCATTGATCGCTTCCGTGTTATTTTCCGCGGTTGTCCTAAACTCCCCGGTTGTCCCAACTCCCTCCCTCACATTTCGGTCGTGCAAGAAACGTTGAAGAATAAATCTGTTTTTGTGTTTAAGACGCATCTTGGCCGACAGAAATGTGAGGACACGGGCAGGGCTGCAATTTGACGCGAATCCGCGAATTCGATTCGCGTAAAGATTCGCGCCCAAATGTTCACACGCGATAAGTTTGATTCGCGTCAAGAAATTCGTCAAGAAAAAAATCAGTCAAGAAAAAAAAATTATGCTTGTGCCAGGCTTTGGCTACCGATTATATAGAAATAGGAAAATCACAACCAATGTATTTTTTTCTTCAAAAAACTAATAATAATCGTTCGATTATTGTCAACAAACAAAATATTAAGGCGAAAGTCTCTTTACAATGACAGAAGTCAATTAAATTTGACCTACCCCAATACAATTTCCATCACATCAAAGCCATGTGTTTACCGTGTGCCCGATGTACATATAAAATGCAGTTTTTTCAGTTTAAAACGGCAAATAAATTCTAAAAATGGCAAAATAATTCTCAAAACGTACTAACCTCATTCAATAAAAAAATTTTAGTTAGAAAATAACCCTTTTGTCCTATTTTCCATTAGTTTTGTACACAAAAATAACACAAAAAAAAAAACAAAAAAAATTTTTGTATCAAAATTTCAATTTTAAAATTCAGTGTTTTGTTGGTCTCAATTGAGATGTGGTAAAGTGTTTACGTTTTCAGTCTGCAAATTGTAACATTGATCTGAGGAGTAGACTCAGTCCCGACGTGTTCTTATCAGAATGCCCAAGCCTTAGAATAATGATTTTTGTCTTCCAAAGTCGCTTCTGCAGTCGCTTTTAGAAGTCTATGCTGGATGCATGTGTGAGAACCGAGTACTCTAGATCTGAAGAGATTGGGCCATTTTGGTAATTTTCCTAGTTTATGTGAGTAAAAGAACTCAAACATGGACCTACTTGTAGTTGAATATTTTTAAATGATTGCCTTCGGCAAGTAGGTAACTTGTAGTGGTCGTCGATGCCTCAGTAGGGTCACATTTCGAAGCACAGTTAGGCCTAATTAAAAATGTCCAGCTCCAAATTATATGGTTTTTTTTAAAACAATGTGTAAAATTTACTTCTGCCTTCAGATTTCTAACAGTTTCAAATACATGGTATAACTAGATAGTTTTCGCCAACAGATCATTTAAGCATGGTAATATATTATATCCTTATAATATATTCATAATCTTACCGAAGTAGGTCTGAATCAAATGAAGTCTCGCAAAATTTACCTTGGCGAGAATCAACCTGATTCCCGCAAGTTACAACGAAATTTCACCCCTGACAGGGAGGTGCGACTCCAGGAAAGCCAGGACACGGTTCCTTCATGATCGCTTGTCTGTTTCAGTGATCGCTCCGTTTCAGTGATCGCTTCATTTCAGTGATCGCTCCCGTTCAACTCAGCTAGCGGGAAGCCCTCGCGACGCAAAAAAAAAAAAGAAAAAGGGTCCTCCCACTAGTTTTATTATCAAACCGACCCTTTCTTTAACCACAATGCGAATGCCTGACCGGAACATAAAACAATGCCGACAGATGGAATATAGTCCAATCAAATTGAGGTTTTGACTCTGGAAACAAAATTGCTATCAAGGTTTTTTTGCACAATCATTTGCTTATGTACCTACACTGATCTAACTAAAGTCTAGGAACACATCTGAGTTGCAGAAATAGCCTAATTTGCATAACTTCAAAATGGCCACCATTAAAAATGATAGATTTTTGATTAATATTTTCTTTTTTTTATTATTGTTGTTTTTTTGTGTTTATACCCATGTTTTCAATGTCTGTGAACACAATTATGATAGTATTAATAGCACATAGGATGTTTGGTTTTTTCAGGCTTTAATTTGCATAAATCCAAAATGGCTGCCATTTTGTCGCACATCTCGAAATCTGAGTCACCAAGGAATCTGATTTGTGTCATAAAACATAATTCTGTGACAATTATTGCAATATGAATTGTATAATGTTGAAGGATGAGACACCTTCCCCTTCCCTTAATTTAAGCATAAATCCCAAATGGACAAGCACAAGCTAAGCCAATGGTAATAATTGTGACAATAATGATACGCCCTAAGATTCGTGGCAAATTATTTACCTGCCAATCTTTATGGCAACCATATTGGTAAGAATAACATACAACTGAACAATATGTTGTCCATTTCATTATACAATTCTTAACAATGAGAATCATCTCCTGCTTTAGGTTAAGTTCCAAGCCGGAAGAATTGACACATGTGCAAACCATTTCTAAGGGCTAAAGTTTCATCTGGATAGAATGGCCTTTCAACCCACAACCCCCACCTCTAAAGTTCGTGCCTATTCAACCCATTTGTGGATTTGAGATATGCAATGTGATTTTGTAATCTCAATCGAGTACTGTGGTAAAAATCAACTTATCGCTTATAACATCCAAACCAACTTATCCTTTGCCTAAAGTCACGCGTAAATGAGAAAACAGTAGATTCCTACATATACCAAACTTTTGACCACTTCCGGTAAAAAGCTGGGGTTCTGGGGACGAGGCATTCGTAAATAATTGAATGGCCCTTTAATTCGAATCTACATAGCATATAGCAAACTTACAATAATACAGTATTTGCTAACCTTCGTCTAATCAGGTTAATTTTGGTAACAGTCTAACCAGCGGGGGGGGGGGTTGAGTATCCTCCATATAGACCACCTACCCGTTGACTACTGGTTTTTGTGCTTCACACAAAAATGGATAGCTGTGGGTTCTTCTCTCTATCCAGTGATACCAAAATAAAGTAACCAAAAAATTCTCAGCATCCTTGCTTCTATGACGTCATAAATTCACGCGCCTTTGGAAAATTGGTGAACTCAGTTTTTGTTAAAAACTTTTTACATCAAAATCAAACTTTTGTTTTGCAAAAATTAAAAAAAAAAAAGTACAATTTTACTATATTAAGTATAGGAGGGGCTTCAACCAACCCCCCCTCAACTTTGGCGGCTTAACCTTCCCTGGGTAGGTGGGTGTTTTCATATTTTTTTTCCTAAAATTGCTCGACAAGATATAAAAAATACCTAAAAACATTTGCGACACAATCAACCAACACTTTTTTTTTTTTTTGCAACCAGAGAAAAAAACTGGGCGGGGGAGTGCAACATACCCAATCCTCCATAGCAATTTTTAAAA
>JAMKCH010024311.1:0-19300 GCA_023653785.1 Ophioderma brevispina | reverse complement strand
ATATTTGTACCCATCTTCTCAACTTTCATATGCATTGGCATTCATTTCACAATGACTGTTGGCAGGATGACTTGTGAATACATGGAGAGGACATACTTAGCATATCAAGGCTTAAAAAGTAATAAATATATTCTTAAAGAATTTAGGCAGTATAGATCACTGGTGTACCCAGCCAAGGGGCGGAAGGAGCGCGAGCACACCAGGATTTTGCAAAAAAAAATTGCAAAATCAGCCTGTTTACTTCTCGGAGCTTTTATTTGAGTAAGTCGCATTCCCTTGAGTATTTAGATGTGGCTCATTTGTAAGCCAGATTTTGGGACATTTCATGGAAATAAAACAATCATCTGCAATTGCAACTCCCAGCAACTATCAAGGTAAAGAGACTTAAAGGTGCATTTCATGATTCCAGCACCTATTTTATTTGTGGTTCCCTAGATATCGTTTAAAAAAGCTTATTCACAAAATTTTAGTTGATCCCGATCTTGAGGTTTTGTGTTATGAGCTATTACTTGTTTCCCACCCATCCCAATAGGCCACTGTACTGGAATTGCTGTCGTTTCCGGACAGGAAAATACAAAAAAAACAAAATTGCAATTTCTACAGATACGATCAAATTTGCACGTAAGATGAGGTACATGTTGATTACTAAGGCTAACGGTTCAGATGATATAAAAATCTCAACTTTTGGAGATCTTCTTCTTATCGTGTCCAAACACTGTGGTTCTCAAATATGATCCAGCCAGAGATGGGTAGAACGTCTGGCTGCTTCACTGAATTCCGCAAGGTCCTTGTTTGTGCATTGTTGCTCCAGCAATGGGCAGACCAAGAGATGTTCCATTGTCTGTGGTGCTGTTCCACAACCACAGGTAGTATCCTGATCTGCTTCCAGATAGCCCCACTTCTGCAAGGAAACCTTAGTTCTGGTTCTCAATCTGTTGAGGCATCGCCATTCAGCCCATGAGGAGTCAGTTCCAGGTGGGAGATGCTCACCAGGTTCAATACCGATAGATGTTACTTAAGTTATGAGCTGTGAATGTTGTACATTTGAAAATTTCAAAATCGGTTCAGTTTTGTTTAATTTGGGAGACGAGTCTATGGCTCGCAAAATGCCCCTTAAAATATTTCGGCTAATTATGAGAGAAAAAGCATTTAAATTAGGATGGCTTCTTTTTTTAGACACCCTGTTGTTGCTCACATTTTCAAATATTTCAGTATTTCATGTTACGGTCATTCACATTGACACCTTATATTGCTAGATTCCCGCATACGGGTCATATAATTGAGTAGTAATCCATAGAAATCATCAGCTAACCCATCAGTGCATGGAAGGAAACAGATATACCTTGTTTACCTCACATTCTATTCAATTGTGTCCAGTGTCTCGCCTAAGGACATGTTCCATTTGACGCAATTATGTAAGGGGCAGATACTTGACTCCGAGGGCACCAATGCCTTAATTTTTCCCACACTGCCTTGTCGAATGCCCGGGTTAATCAACACTCGAGGCTATGTGGTCAAAATTCACTTGCGCCAGTGACGGTGCGCTTGTTTTAAAGGCATGGCGTTCACTGAGAAAAAAATATGTCTTATTTTTCTGAGGGTGAAAATGTTCTGCGTGGACAGATCTTGTCAAGTTACATTGCAGTTTTTGTGGCCTCGGAATCCAATAGCGGATTGACCAGTAGCCTCTGTCTGGACTCAAGATTGGTGATGTATACTTCATATGATCCTATTAGACGTTTTTTGTAAGGGGTACGAATGTTTGCGGGCTGATTCGAAGGCTCAACTTGGCCAACGTTTGAAATGAAGACAAAAATTAATACTGGCAATATATTTACAATCAACAGTGTAACATAACAATATTTGGGGAGTCGGCTGTAAACAATTGTGTATCATAAGTATTTGATTTACAAATTATAGACAGTGAGTAAACACTGACAAATTACAGTTCAACGTTTTTGGGGCTGGACATAATTATGATTTGCTTCATCATCAAATGGCCAGCACAAAAAAGGTTGAATTGCAATTTGTGCTGGGCATTGTGTATGCAACATCCCATTCACTTCATATGTTGCACAGTTGTAATAGCTTGTAATGCATATTTTTACCCAATTATGGCATTTGATATGCTCACAGTTTCCGCTAAAATAACACATTTTGTATGTAAATATATTGCCAGATTATTTTGTGGGAGATAATATTCTCTAGCTTTGAAATATTTCAAAATAATTACTAGTATTTTAAAATTGAATCAAAAAGTGACCCTGCACATTTTATGAATGCTACTCTAACAGTTCACCAAACCTGCATGTTTTTTTTACACTTTCCTGTTGATCATTACTTAACCCTGCATCACATCTAACTCATCCCAGATTGGCATGCATGTCAATGATGCAGGACCCTTGGGTGTAGAATGCTCGGAGTTACAACATACTCATCCACCAAGGACTCAGTTCACTGAGCCGCACATGTAACTGCAACAAGATGAACTGCCCATGTATTGTAAATCATACTCAAAAACTAAGTAGTGTATTTTTACACACACTGGTAAATGCAAGTTATTGAACTTTGTCATGAGAATGAGGCTATTAGCTCATAGTGGGATGGGCAGTAGTAAACTATAGTGTGATCAGAACCAAATATGCAAACAATAACATAGTGAATTGATGTAGAAATCATTTTGTAATATGTGCAACAGGTAAATTCTGTACAACGCATAACATTCGCATATGCCGTAGATTAAAAGAAAGCTAGATGATTGGCACCCTGCAGTTATAGGATAGACCGGGATGTAATAGTCTCTTTGAAGCCTCAAACTCTTATCACAAGCAGTTTAAGACTTGAATCAATGAAGCTTATTGTGCATTTTGAGTGTGCAAGAGACTAAATATAATTGCCACATATAAATTGCTCATTGTCATACATTATGACAATTTTATCTGTGATGTAAGAAATGTAAGCATGGACAGCTGCATTCAGATTCACAGGGACTGCTTTCATCTCATAATCATGTCATCAAACAAAACTCTAACATGCATATGAATTTTCAGGATAAATCTGAGTTCGCACCCCCATCATATACATTTAAGAGTTCATTAAATTAAATGGTTTCCTTACTGATGCATTATACAGCACGATTGCTGTGGCTTATAGTAATGATTCTTGCTGATTTAGTTCTGGTTAAACTATAATCCCATCGTGACACATGTCATTGAGGCAAGTGGGTCACAGTACATCAACTAGTCCCAGGTTGACACACGTGCCAGTGATGCAGGTTGCATTTTTCAGTAGATAGAATCCTCAGTGGAAACCGCGAACAAGTTAAATTAAGTTTTAACAGGCAGGTTTGAGGTTGACAATGTCAATTCTATTCATGTTAGTGTTGTAATGCAACTACCTAGCTCTTTTCTGACTAAAATGGTTAACCGTCCAAGTTAATTATTAGTTTTTAAAGCGATTTGCCAGTACTGCGCTGTCTTACAACTTGTATCTAAAAAACAAAATCACTTGAAGTCTGTAAAGTCAAGGTTACTCATCAACCCATACTTGAAAAACATCAGTTTGAATTACAATTACATAGGCCTGCAGGACTGACAACATGGGAGGGTAAAGGGGACATTTTCTTCTAGTTCCCAGACCTATTGAGAAGCCTGTGAACAACAGGGCCCTGAGCTTTCATCTACACCAAACCTTGGCCAACTTTTGGCAGCCCTGATAACATTCCAAATTTTGTCAAATACATTTTCAGGAGGAGTGTTTAGTGGAGTTGCTCCCCTTTATGGTGCAAAATCTGAGATTTGTTTTAAAGATTTAAGCATAATACAAATCATTCTGATGCAACAGTTAGGTTTGTTTTAATTAGAAAGTATTCTGTAATATCATTATTAACTTAACAAGGAGCAAGTTTCATTTAAAAATTGGGAATTTGAAGTGGAATATATTGAGAACTGGACTCTATATAGATTCTTAGTTAAAGGGGCATTTCATGATCCACAGCCTTGTCCCCCGACTCTCCTAAAAAAATTGAGATCTTTATACCATAATTGAATCGTTAGCCTAAGTATATATGTGATGCGATCTGGGAAAACCCGCCACATGGTGGGAGATTTTATATGTTGGGTTGTTACTATCACTGCAGAATTTGAAATATTAAGTTTCCATAACTGTTTACTTCTTTCTTCTTTGATACACACGTCAAAAGTTATGCCTTATACAATCTGACAAAAAATAAAGTACAATATAAACAGATTTTAAGCTATTTTCTTTATTTTTTCAAATGTCCGGTTGCGACATGTGGAGGGTTTTCCCAGATCACATCACATATATAGTATGTGTGCATGTGCCTAATCTCATGTGCAAATTTGATTGACTCTGGGAGAAATTTGTAACTTTGTCTTTCTGTCCGTACACGACAGACCGACTTACCAACACATTAGCCTATGAGGTGCCTTGATACAATTATTTGCTCATAACATCAAAATGCACAGTCAGAATCAACTGAAATTTTAGAAATGCCTTTTTTTTGGGGATATCTATTGAACTATAACAAAAATTGAGGTTCTAGGATCATGAAATGCACTCTTAAAGTGATGCATTAAAATTCAAAATGTATGAACTCAATAAAGAACCCAAAATTCTTAACTTCCCGAGAGTGTCTCCCTATTTCAGGAGGTCAAGCTCATTTGAAACCAGCAAAAGTTGCTGTGCATGATGGTGAAAATCGTCAATCGGAGTCTGCATTCCTAATGTGAGCTGAGCAAAATGCCAACAGAGCCACCGATAGGTGTTGTGACATGCAAGCTATTACCAGGTATAGAGAGAGAGATAACATTATTTCTTGAGAAACGTCAAATCCGATTAGCGGCGGTGTTAGCGTAATTGGTGGCGTCGGAGTGCTGCACTTGGGGTAAGCTGTGAAAACAGCTCTCATCTACAACGCGCAGGCAGCTGCATTCAGGTCAAGGCCAATACTCCAAGGTTAACGTAACTGTTACAAAATCAAGAAGTTTTGAGCATCCATCACATTGGTTATCAATAGCAGAAAATTTGCGTAAGGATGAAATCAAGTTTACCTGTTTCGTAACCATCTCAAGTTATTAGTCTCTCAGCTGATAGACTATTATGGGTTGAGTCAATTGGCACTAGAATCCATGACTCACTAAGCATGGGCATACTGAGGCAATTGAGCCAGATGCATTACAATCAATTGCCTAAATTTAGTCAAAGTTGGTGCAATCACTCTGAAAATCGGTACAAGAAGGCAAAAAGATTATTTTTGACACCAAAATTGACCCAACTTCGGTTGAAATGAAACGGGTGGGGGGGGGCATCCTAGTGACTAGGCTAATTCGCAATCGGACCATGCCTTTTCAAGAGAAATGAGATGAGGGAGTGCTCATATGAGGCGATATGTTATTAAGTACCTCAACCCAGGGGGGGGGGTAGACATGCCAACCAACAGCAACAGAACAACATCAACTTCCTGCGTAATCCGAGTGCTCGTCTATTCAAAGACCTTACCGGTATAGTAGGGCTATGACGCATATCAAACGGTAACACCACAGACATGTACTCAAGGCTAGCTGGTCACGAATATTCTAAATCTAAATTGATCGTTATTGGAAAATTGTCTGTTGCAGCCCGAGGTTAATCCACTAACATCGAATGGCTTTTGACATTAAAAATTTTTTCTTAAATATCATGATATTACTAAGATTTGTTAGACGAAGGTGTTATTTAAGAACTGATTTTGTAATGAGACCGAGACTGCCATAGTAAATGTACATAGCAATTTTAAAATTACCGTTTGGAATCCCAATGCCCCAAAGCGCGCAGATGTTGTTCCTACCCCCCCCCCCCCCAACAATACCCCCCCCCCCCCCCGCCTCAAACCGGATGAAGTTGCATTTTAACCCAAAACTTTGCCCCTACCTCAATGTTGATTGCATGAATTGATTAAAGGGAATTACTTACATGTATTTGAATATTGTAATAGTAATCAAACTCAGCCCCTATAACCTTCAGCAAAGCTTTTTCAGTTTAGTTTATAAATACTGGAACATTTCCTTTCTACTCTCAGATATGAGTTTGAACCAAGGCCACCTGACCACCTGTCTTGCTGCAATTTCCATTTATGGAAAACCATGATTTCACATGATTGTTATCAGTGGTTATATGTAGTTCAGTTCAGTTTATGGGAAATTATCATAATATTAGAATGTCAATCATAACAATACAAAACAAAGAAAAAAACAATGGAGATATATATACGACAATACAAGAAAAAACAGTTGTAATGTAAAATATAATAATTACGAGAAAACAATGCCCACAATAGGAAAATATTAGATTAGAACAACGAAATGAGTTACACATCAAGTAGGCACAAGTACTTGAAGGAAGCATTAATTAAAAGTCACGAGTGATAAAAGACATTCGTAATGTGCCATCATAATTTTTATAAAGACATCCTATCAGAAAGATGATTAAAATAGATGCTTTATCTATATCATTTAGCAATTGATCACAAAGTTTTATAATGGGACATCTCATAACAAGGTGAAATTCATCTTTATCTCATTTATTAACGCATAGTTGGACATAATCTATTTCAGGTGCCAGTTTGTATTATAAAATGCCTGCCTTTCTCAATCATAAAAGGAGTGTGAAGCGTGATTCTAATTGCGCTATATATCGATCTAAGGAACGGTTAAAACCATAATATAAATTTCCGGAGAGAAGGATTCGTTTAAAGGAAACAATAAGTACAGTAAATTTTTAGTTGGTGATCCATGTATATCTGTTAACCATAAATCAGTAAAGGGTGTTTAATACTTTGAATCAATGTACTCTGTATAGTTACTTTTTTCAGAGAATTGGGCTTGTTCCAAATATCAAGCCTATTACAAACTAGATATTTTAAGCAAGGACCATGAAAAACATACCAGTCAGTATGTAACTTTTGTATTATCAAGCATTGCATTAATTACAAGTGAGTTATCACAATTGTAGACACTTATTATTAGATTCCACCAAAATTTGAGAGCGGATCCCGAAGCATGGTGAGAAGTAGTGAATAACTTCCTAAACTTACACATATTACAGCTTATTGTAGATTTTTGTGTAGAATAGATAGAGTGGGTGTTGTAAGAAGAAATCTGCAGAAGCAACATGAGGTTGTTTCGTGGAAATGCAGGACTGTGACAGGGGATTGGAAGAGAAAAATGCCCAGAGTTGATCTTGCCCACCTCCACATTCCCTCAAGAAAAAACAAAAATAAATCCAATTTGGCCTTAGGAAAACCCCCCCCCCCCCACGGTCCCCCTTGAAAAGGTTTGGTGTTATACTGTAAAAAGTGTCTACTAAAAAACCAAATGGAAATCCTTGAAAAAGTAAGCTATGGTATATAGTAGTATGCTGAACAAATAGACATGTGTATCCAAGATCTTACTGTAGTCCGCAACCCCACAATATTATTCAAAATATTAATTACACCGTGTATGCTCTTGTTGAAAGAATCATGAATACTGCTTTGTCAATTAGAGTCCCTGGGAAATCAACACTGTAGACATTCTCAGCGTAATTCTGTGAAAGGGCGTGGTACTCCCTGCCATATGATGAAAACAAACTTGGAGGTTTACATGCCCAGTTTCAGCAGGATGTGTGCAAAGCAAATAGCAAACAGTGTTCGATGTCAGCTGGAATATAGCTTAGCTATGCTTTGAATCCTGCCATCACAATGGTTTTACAAATGTCATTTAATACAGCCTGTAGATGACCTCCGTTAAGGTCGGGGTCACCATTAGCTGTTATAGGAAATGAGTGTGAATGCAGTGTGTGAGATGTAGAGCACTGTCTCAGTATAGTGTGATCGTGGGAACACAGGCAATAGTTCATCCATTGTGGTGATAATCATCTTGTGCTGATGGATTTGGGGCCATGAAAATTCCAGCACCCCTGGCCATGCAACCTATAAGCCATGCACACGATTAAAGCTAATGGTATAGCTGCATTTTTGAAAGGTAGAGTATGTGGTAACACTGAGTATTTGATTACTCAATAACATTGAACATTGGATGACGTTGATAGGCCCAAAACCAATTAACGTCTAGTTCAACGGTGCTGAATTTTACACCTTTCTATGCCAGTAGGATTCCGGTTAGATGGATTTCAGATCAGCAGTTTCTGTTTGGTGTTACTTTTGCTTTTTTATGGATTTCAATACCAGACTATGGTCATAGTACCCTTAGCTTGTGCTAATGGGCGGTTTAATAGGATATTAATGACTATCTCTTGAGGTTGTACAGTATTATAATCACTGAAAAATTGAATTAAATGTTTGAAAGTTTAAAAGAAATTGTTCTATTGCCAAAATGCTGTTATATGCACTCATCTGTTAGCTAAATGAATAGTTTTGGGTGTCTTTTACTTAAAAAAGGGCAAAAAAAGCCCAGGTTAGCAGCTATAGTAGTGGTTTTGTTTTCTTTTGAAGTAAATTGATCCAGAGTTGAAATTTGCTAGGCTTATTTTGATATAGGATGTTCAGTTGAGATAAGTTGTGAATATAAGGAGAGAGAACAAATCAAGTGTATGTCTGTCAAAGGAGAGGCCATTTTCACACACTACTTGGTTTGTGTTTTTAGGCATATGAAGTGCTTAGATTTTATTTCTGATATTTTTGGGAACAAGGGCATAAAGTTGGCTTATTTTGTAAGTATGGTATTTTGATTTGGGAAGTTGCATTTTATGAGGAATTTATGGTTTACTCGCAATATATCCCACCTCATTTGTGCGTCAGCAATTTTTCATACAGACCATGTAATATTCAGTACTAATAAAAAGCTATGCGATACTGCAGTCGCTTTCCACTGGATGTTGTGTGTGATTCCTGTGGGAAATTTTGGAAGACATACTTCAATTAGAATATTCTTGTGGGAATATCGGTGATAAGTTATTGCTTAAGCATTTCATTTGGAAGTTTACACAGGTAATTCACAGACGGTGGGTGTGTGGATGTAGGGTGAAGGTGCTCTACCTTCACATGCACTATATGCTCATCCACAAAGGATGGAGTTCACTGAATTACATGTGTTCATGCACTAACATGAACTGAGCTTGTGTGTTCTGGGTATGATAAACCATACCCATGAACAGGGTGGTGTATCTTGTACATACACTGGTAATACCCAAAAACCAAGGGTGTATTTTCTAAATACACAGATGAATGGAAGTTATTGAACTGTATGGACTAAATCATACCCACAAACCAGGGGGTTACTGAACTGTGCCATGGGAATTGAGACTATATCATCTAAATCATACCCTAAAACCAGGGGGTGTATTTTCTACATACACTGGTGAATGGAAGTTATTGAACTTTGCCATCGGAAATTGAGATTATATTGACTAAATCATACCCAAAAACCAGGGGATGTATTTTCTACATACACTGGTGAATGGAAGTTACTGAACTGTGCCAAGGGAATTGAGAGACTGTATTGACTAAATCATACCCAAAAACCAGGGTGCATTTTTTACATACACGGTGAATGGAAGTTACTGAACTGTCAATGGAATTGAGACTATATCGACTAAATCATACCCTATAACCAGGGGGTGTATTTTCTACATACACTAGTGAATGGAAGTTACTGAACTGTGCCAAGGGAATTGAGACTATATTGGCTAAATCATACCCAAAAACCAGGGTGTGTATTTTCTACATACACTGGTAAATGGAAGTTACTGAACTGTGCCATTGGAATTGAGCAGGGAATTGACTATATTGACTAAATCATACCCCAAAATCCAGGAATGTATTTTCTACATACACTGGTATGTGTAAGTTACTGAACTGTGCCATTACATGGGAATAAGATATTATTGGGCTCATATTTTATCATTCACTGTGCAGGTTGCTTACAGGAAAAAGTAGCATGCTGTTGTTTTATGGAGCCCAGGATGACTTCACAATTTAGTATACATGACACAATTTAGTATACATGATATAGAGGGCCGCGAAACAGGAGTTAACCAGGCATTTAATGTGGTGTACCACACGCAGTGTAAAATGTGCCACCAACAAGCGAACCATATGATAAGATCGCACATGATGCTTTGAGCAGACCCTGCGATTATTTGTTTAGACATTCATTACATTTCAATATGACAAACACCACTTCTTAAGTAGACTTCATTATTTTTTCCTTTTCTTTGGAATTCCACCAAATTGTAAAGGTGATCCCAGAGAAACAGCTTGAGTTTATTCATTTTATTTACCACAAACAAAGCCATGAACTTTGCAAAAATCTACAACTTGCTTTGTGACTGTGTGCTTGGTCATCGACCCTCACCAACCCAATCATGGCCATAATATGCTTTAAGTCAAATTCTTGTGTTGCAACGCAATTCCATTTACAAAACAAGACTTAATCCTTCATGTACACGGTGTCATTTTAGCAGTTCGTGCATGCATTTCTGTCAAGAGATCCTCAGGAGAGTATGCACGAAAAAGCATGTGTAAACCTGACTACTGCATGGGTCCATTAGGTCTGATTTTTGTGGCATGCATTTAGAACAGTTCTATTTCCATGCATATATTTGATGTCCCAAAGGGGATATAAAATTTGGCCCAACTGGGTATCCATAGAAAAAGGGCAACTAGAGTTGATTCACTGCACCAAAAGGGACTGACTCAAGCTCAAGCAGCCAACTGAACACAGCATGGCTAGCAGTGTAAAAATAAGGCTTGGTATAATTAGTAGAATTAAAAAGGACTAAAAATAATGGTCTTGCATCTCTATAATACTTGACCGACACTGTTATTTTACAAATAAGCAATCTGTTCATGCTTTAAAAGTAATTATCAATGTAAGTTTGAGGTCTTTTAAAAAGCCTTTGAATTACTTGTATCTATAATATGACATTCAAATGGCATTTTAAACTTATTATTAAAAAATGCCAATTTGCTTCAGAATGATACTCTACTAATTATCTAATGTTGACAGTGATGCTTGAAATTAGAAATTATAGTAGATTCAATTCTTCTCTCTCATCTCTGTTAAACTGTTGAAATTCTACTACCAACCTAACGCCTAAATGCCATTGACCTTTCTTCATATGCATGTACAGAAAAGGCCCACTTTATGCACCTTCTAAAACGGGCCGCTGCACCTGGTACTAAATTTCAAAACCAGCTGTGGAAAATGCATGCGTAAAATGCAATCGTGTAACCTGGGCTTAAATTCACAAATTGAATTCATGTAACAGATGCAGACGTTGTAATTGATTTGTATTCAGAAATGGCCCCTACTTGTGAGGTTCAATGGCTCGCTATGCATTTTAACTTGGCATGAGTCACAACTCACATGACCGTGTCCATCCAGCATTATTGACCATGACAAAATTGTCAGTATTAAACGCAGAAGATTTTAAGCGGTCAGGTACTATCCAACCACTTACTCACTGCTGAATGACTTAACCTCCCTGGGGTCTACCACCTTTCTTACAGTATGTGTGATTGGCTCATTACATGATATAGCATGATATAACTTTGAGTAACCAATCAAAATATACGGGCCATGTATCTTTAGCAAACATTTAAGGTTTTCTTAACATGTGTTTTGATTGGGTGATTTGGTGTATCTAGCCAATGTATAACCAATTCAATTGGCGGTAGACCTTGGGGGTTAAGTATTTTTTTAAATTAATGGCTTTTAGGAATGGTAGAGTCTCATTTCCCATTGAATCAAACTGTCTTCTAACAAATTTCACCAGAGCTGTCATAGTTTGAAATTTGGCTACCACCCCATAGACAGCTGTTAGATGTAGTCATTTTATGTGAAATATATTGTAAATTGGTTCATAAAATAAAAGTGCAAAACAGGTCCGTTGGACTGCGACTAATGATGGGTTCATGCAATATCGGCAGATGTCTGACGGCAGCTATACTCTTGCACATGCTTTTCTCGCAGTGCGTTTGTTTATGCATCCAGCTTGCAAAGCATGTTTGAAAAGCTAACTTTGGCTGACATCGTCCAATGAAGTATGAAAATACTTTACCTGACCATGAACTAGAGCTGTGCAAAAATCGGTATCAAAGGAGAGTGAATACGAATAATAATAAACAACCCTGCTTATAAAGCGCATTACACAATTAAGTCTCAATGCGCTGCAGAAACACACTGTAAAAGGTATGAATACAAAACATGTAAGCTACCAACAAAATAAAGTACCACATGTGGTACAAGAATGAGAGATGATATAACTTAGTTAAGGTTAAACAGTAAGTTTTAACAGAGCATTTGAATTGGTTAACAGTCTGTGAAATTTTTATTCCAGAAGGAGATTGTTCCATAGTTCAGGCTGCAGCAGAAGAAAATGCACGACGACCATAAGATTGAGTTGAGTATGAGAGACAATGCGACACTGCGAAGAGAGCCTGTAGGCTTGTATTCATGAATGAGTTCTTGAAGATATATCGGTGCAAGTCCATGTAGAGCTTTGTAAGTAAGGAGAAGCTCTTGTACATGATGCGAGATTGAATGGGTTAGCCAGTGTAGATCGCGGAGAATTGGAGAGATTCATGATTCCGAGATTTTGTGAGTGTAACAAGTCTTGCAGCAGAGTTCTGTATGCGTTGCAACTTAGCAATTTGGGCATCAGGAAGACCATAAAGATGGGAATTACAAGAGTCTAAACGGCAAGTAAAATCATGCATAAGTTAAACAGTTTTGCTGGTCAAGAAAATCCCTGATTTGCTGATTTTGTGGAGGCAATGAAAGCAGAACGGACAAATATTGTTGATAGGTGAATCCAAGTTAAGATCATTTTCAAAAGAATACCAAGATTGCGTGCATTTGAAGATGGTTCAATTTCTGCATCGCCAAACATAAGGATGAAATACAATCTCTGGATCTGAAGCGAGATGTATAGGAGAACTCTGTTTTTGTTTCATTTAATTAAGATGATTAGCGTTAGACCAGTTTTTAATATCCCTGACAACAGTTCCAATTTTGAAATTTTAGACGATTCATCATCATCCTTTAAAATAGCATAAACCTGTGAGTCATCAGCTAAATCATTCTGCTTATTCCATGAGCATCAATTATATTTTCCAAGGGTGAGAGTACAGAGTGAAACTTAAAGGGCCAACAACAGAGCCTTGAGGTACACCCTCATCAAGAATATGAACAGGAGATTCAGGGAATATGGAGGTGGGGGACATTGTTTGGCACATCAAAAGATGAGGTCAGAGATTCTGCAATGTATTCTAAACTTTGGTCGTAAAATGACATTGAAATGTATTGTACATGAAACTCTCTCAATCAGCAAAAGTCCTGGTTTGCTTTGCTCTCCATTACAACCAGTTCAATGTTGTTGGACAAATTCCACCATTGGCTAAACAACCAAATTGACCTATTTCTAAAGCAATCAAAGAAGGGTTCGCTTGCCCATTCTGAAATGATATCATTCATGTCACGTGTTGATTGTTCTTATTTGAGAACTTCGGGTTTTCCCCTCCTGCATCTAAATCGGACTTCTTCCCATAAACCTTTCCCCGCTGTTCTGGAGGGTCCCTTGAATTTAATGCATATAGCAATATTGGGTTCTGCCTGCACATTCTGAATGTTCTTTATAAATACATAAAAGTGCCTGACATTCACATTCATTTGTATCAGTTAATGTTTATATTTATAAACTTCAACATTTCTTTTTTATTTAGGCCCCCAAAATGAGATATATTAAAGGTGCAATGAGAGATTTCAAATAACATGTAAAGCTTTCCATAAACAAAAAATATGAAAATTCTGATTTTTGCACTGGTGTAAAGCACTCTATCAAAAATATCCCCATCTGAAATGATTAAGCTGAGAACTGTTTCTTTGGTACCAAATTGGTGAAATTTCTAATTTCTCATATGAGCTAATACAAAATTCAGCCTATGTTTCTATTGAAATATATACAAATCAACCTTTGTTTCATTTAAGTTCATTTCTGTAGCCAAATAAAAGGTAGGAAATCTATTGCAATATCTAATCATATGAAATCATTACATATCACAGAAAATCTGGACGACTTGAAATCTCTCTTTGCACCTTTAAGGCCTGTAACAAAAACATGCTAATTACAAAGAGAAAACCCTGTGCAGCAGGTACATGTTCTACTGATGTTGAATAGGGAACTTACAAGAAGAAAGAAGGCCTCAATTCCCGAGAAAACTGCATCTCCATCGTGTTTTGCATCCGGCATGCAAAACATCATTTATAATAAATTAAAACATTATTTTAATACCCCTCTTTATCTTTTCAGTCATTGTTAACTCTTAGCCTAACTTTTGCCTACTTCAAAATGTTAATCAAATGATATATTTTCAAAAACTTCAAAGCTTTTCTGGCAATTATGGATGGTAGGCTCGTTCTTGTTAGATTATGTGCGTGGGGTAGGTGTGCATAAATCCCGGTGGATGGATTCTCATCTCATCCCGACCCTTTGGCAAAAACAAAGCTATGACAATAGCAAGCAATTCACATGAACGGTAATTGGGATCAACTTCTTCTTAAAAAGGAAATGAATGATAATAGCGTTGAGATAATAAAGATTGTAGTGTCGAGGAAATCGGGATAAAGTCTTGTTGCTAATTCGTTTGCAAATTTTTACGTGTAATGTGATGGGGTATCTGTAGTAAAAGTTATCAGAAATACTTTTCATGCAACAAAAGAAGCACTTTTGAAGTATCTCGACCGGCAATTTGTTAAAATCCAAGCAACATAGTTAAAAAATGAGAAACCCGACATGAGAATTCCCATCGCTGGAAGTTCTCAACTCTAATTGCAAATGATTACGGTATGGGGTCATTGAACTTTGCCCAGGTTGGACTGAGGCTGGGGCGGTGAGGAGGAAACTTTAAAATTCGAATGAAACAAGATTTTAGGGTGATGGAACATGTGATCTCCAGGTGCTAGCAGATTGCTTTATCCTGGAAGGTTTCTATATAGCATTAAAACAAACAATCTTATTAGGCTTGGTGACTGCAGAATCAAAGTTAACTTCACTTTGTTGCATGCTAGTGCTGGGAACATACACTGTTTGCACGTTTTAAAAATTTCACTACACGTTTACACATGAGCAAAAACAACTGACTTATTTTCAGGATTAGTTTAATTATGAAAAAGTCAAATATTGGCAAAACAGGACCTCCTTGTTATCAGTTCTTCTCTATATTACATGGGGTGTTGCAATACAGAAGGGATCGACAAAAAAAACCTAAAGCAATTTCGACGCCCATAGCATATGTTGTTTCCCTGGGCGTTATGCCGTGTGGGCTATTTTACTGCCTAATCTGATTTAGAAATAGTAGGGGTTATCATTTTAAAAACAAGTTATGTTGGTTTTTGGATGATATCAGGACCTTGAAGACAAAGCCGGAAAAATATAAGTACGAACGATTTTACAAACCCAAATTGCGTTTTCAGGGGAGGCGGCAAATTCGGCGTAATCGGTCTTGTCATGACCGTGTACACGAGTAAACCGAGCGGAAATTAGTGCTCGGTGTGTTGTGGTTCACTTAAATTTTTCACTCCAGCTCTAGTGCAGGCAGATTATCTGGTTCTATGTAGTCTGATTTATATGCACAAGATAGACTTGGGAAAAATACACCTGCAAGATATTGTTAAAATATTTATTTCAAAATTTTGTAAAAGAATGTGGTTACTGCAAAGTTTAGTGTCAGAGTTACAAGTGTGTAAAAACTGTCTGGTGTATCCATGATTCGGGCACTCCTAACATGCTCTCTTTGAGGCTGGGGAAGATTGGGAACAGTGGGGGTTTTCACACTACTGTATTCGAAATGGATGTGATGTAAATGTACAGTTGTGACCCGATAGCTTAAAGTCCCTTGGAAGACGGGATGCTCACAATCATGTTGAACCATGTAGGAGAGCGGTCTTCTATTTTATCATAGCGGGAACAGATTAAATCCAGAATTGAGTACCCAGATAAATCCTATCGAGTGTCCCCAGTCCCCACGGGATCAAACCCAGGAATTTTTTTTTGTTTTAATCAATTAGCTGGTTATACAGATCAAATCCAAAACTGAGGAACCAGATAAGATACTATCGGTGTCCCCAAACAGAATCCAAACACAGGAATTTTGGTAAAGTTGTGCCACAGGCAAGCCCCTAATATTGACATATGGGACATTATGAGATTTGGGGTTGTTTTGCTTTGTTTATAGTTGCGTGTGATTTCTTGTTTTTTAACAAATGAACACAGAAGGTGGACCGTGAAAAAGAAGAGAGAGATTAACTTAGGCTGAGAATTGACTAGGAATTCTCAAAGATAGACTTCATTTGGGGTTTGGTCAAAATTTTTGAGTTAAATCAAGATGATTGTGTCCTTTGGGATTGTGGCCTTGTGTCTCCAAAATATTATTTCAAACAATATTACCTATTGTTGTAGCATGCTTGGTAATGCACGTGGATATCTTAAAAAATTGAATCGACAAGCGGCTCTGTGAGGGTTGGATTATGAAGACAATTTAATTTCAGTATTAGGTGTGTCTTTTAAAATGGAAAATAGTAATATCCTTTTCCCCAATTGATGGATATTGATTGCTCATTTATTGTTTGTACAGTACGTTCATTAGTGTTTAGCGCGAGACTGGATTAAGTGAGTTAATAATTGACCATTCAAGGTCGACCTCAATTTACAACAAATTCCACATCCTCATTTCCTTTGGATAGTGGTGAGGGAGTTGAATTAGGCTCTTGGTTTCTGCTTGATTGCAGGTCATTAAACCATGTAGCGGAACAGATAATAGATTGAGTATTTATAGCAATTGTAACATACATGGAATCGAATCCAAATAACCAATGATATTTCCTTTGTTTGATTCCTGTTTTTTGCCAGGTCTTATGCCGCACCAAATTTGTGCTGTGTGTATGGCATCATGCCTGAACTTTAACAAAATAGCAAGGACAGCCGGCAGGGTATATTCTTGTATGAATTACTTTTTGTCTATTAATGGCCATATTTTAATGTGACCCAGAGTGAATTAATGCATATTGAAAAAGTAGTAAGGTTGCAATATGTGTTGAAACCAGGATGTGGCAACTTGTATTATACACACCAATTATTAGTTTTCAATCCATCTTTTTTAAATTTGTTATTACATTTGACCCGTGTGGTGTGAATGATATGAAGCAGTCAGGTTTGAACGATTTGAATATATTTGAAATTGAAATCAAATCTTATGCATTTTTTGTTAAGAATTCTTTCCTAAAATGGCTTCTCATCTCGTGGTTGGCATGATATTTCCTTCGTGTTTCGGTGGTATGGTGTCTGTTAGTTCACAACAGAAGAAGGCACTTGTTTGAAATCATATTGTGGCTATGCCCAAAACAAAAGATGTTTAACCACAGACAGATGTGCTATGATTATAGATAATACTGGGGGGGGGGGGGGGTAGGAACACGATCTCTAGATTTGGGCATGGGGATTTCCAAACGGTAATTTGGTGAACTGCTAAGTTGCATTACCTATGGCAGTCTCGGTCCCAGTGACATTAAAAAATCATCTCTTAAAAACCTTTGTTCAAAAGACTTAGTAATATCATGATAAATTAAGAAAAAAATTAGTGACTTCAAAATCGTCGGGTTAGTGGATTACCCCGCTGCAAAATAGTGTTAATTTCCAATAGCGGTCATTTAGGATTTAAATATTGGACCAGGGCCTAGTCTTTAGTCAAGTCTGTGTTGTAAACATTCGATATGGTAAGAGCGCCCTCCTACCCATTACCGTTAAGTCTTTGACTAGCACCCGGAAGTTGATGCCGTTTTGAATTTGCTGGTTGCTGTTACGTTGGCATGGTCCTACCCCCCGCTGGATAATACCAAAATGCAGAAGAGCCAACGAAAAAAAAAGTTTGCCGCAATTTACATTGGAACTTTGACTAAGTTTTTTAAGAAAATGTATAAAGTGCATGCAGAATTTTTTATTGTATTTTTAGCCCACTTAAGCTGGGAGGCACGCCAAAAATGATTCAGGGTTTGCCGTTGTGAGGATAGGTGTATGTATGATGTATGATGTTGACATATTAGCCAAAAACAATGTATGTTTCTGAGGAATATGTAGGAAAACAAAATTCATCAAAGCATCACAAAAAATTGAGATCAGTGAATGGGGTGGGCAGTCTGACTCAGTAGTTACATATGAGGAAGTATAAAATCAAAGAGTGGTATTATAGACCAAGTAGCTCTTTATCCATTCTGACTCATACTCACTATATCTTGATAGCAGCAAATGCGGTGTTTTGGTTGTAAAATTCGGTGACTGCAAAGAAGAGGCCTGCCCTATTTTTTTCAAACAAGCACATTCTGTATGTAGTCCATCGTCAGCACATGAGGAATTATTAGAAAATTACTACCATAATTTTGAGCAACCTCAAATATCAACGGGGAAAAGCACATGGCTTTAGACAGGCTCCACTGGGGGAATTGTAATGGGTAAAATGAGCTCAGTGGTTAAGGTTTTACAGGATTAATTTTTTGATATCATGCGTGCCATAATTGTATCTAATTTTTCAACTTCAACCGATTTGTACAAAGAGTATTTGATCTTATGGAAACTTTAAACCTTCGCTGTTGTGTTTTAATTAATAATGAGTTAGTTTGTAAAAATGATTTTCAGATTTGTCTCTCAATGGTTATGACTTTAAAAGTGACTTTTGTGATTCTGCAAATTAATGTTTTACAGATATCCGTGAAAGAAAGTTCTTTCCAAAGTCAGTTGATTCTGATGGTGCGTTTTGATGTTACGAGGCGGATTGTTCATGAAGCCCCCAGGCAACTGTTGTAATATTTGTCCATTTATGGACAGAAAAATTACAAAATAAAGAACTTCTTCCAAAGTAAAGTAAATTGGGAATATGCATGTAAAATTCGGCCACTATACTATAATAACCGACTGGATTCAGATGATATCAAAATCTCAATTTTTTTAAAGGTTAAGTCGAGTGGATGTTAAAAAATGAGGCCTAGATCTTGAAATGGCTGTGTTACAACAGTGACAAAAAAATGTAAGCTGTTAATTAATCTTTGAAAGTATTTCCACAAATTTCAATTTCAGAATTTTCACAAATTCCCATGTTGTGTGTAAAGTGCAATTTAGTGCAATTTCAGTTAATGCACTAAACACACAGTGAAATATCAACAATGTCCAGCCGTGTATTATTTGGCAGTGCCATAATTCCCACAGACACACTTAATGAACACATGCTTAGCTAGATGGCACATGTACACAT
>JAMKCH010024310.1:0-19335 GCA_023653785.1 Ophioderma brevispina | reverse complement strand
TTTGTTTTTTAGGGACACCTGATATGTGAAATCTTCTCGTTACGAAAAACTTTAACAAACTTTGAAGCCTTTATCTATACACTTCTATCAAGCAGGCCCTCTGACTGTTTATGCCCCTGCCAATTCCTGTAAGCATTTCATTTTAATAATCTCCGCTCGGCTTGGAGCTAAGTCGTTCTGATACTGCGAAGCTTCAACATACAAGACATAATCCCCCAACGCAGCAATCCAATATAACTACTTCGCCCACGTCACGGAATTAGCATGCAGGTCTTGAGCTCAAAGTGCACTCTGTGCCCCCAGAATCAATAAATAAATGAACAAAATTGCAAGCTAACAAATGCGTGGTGTAACCAGCTTGTTTTGTCTGGGGGGCAAAGGAAGGGGGGGCACATGTATTTTCCAGGGGGGGCAAGCATATATTAAAATTTGTTAGTATAATATTATTGCCTATGTTAAATCACGGTCTTTCCAGGGGGCAAGAGGGGGGAAGATTCCCCATTTGGGGGGGGGGGAGCTCCCCTGCCCCCCCCCCCCCCCCCCCCCCCCCCCCGGTTACGCCACTGAACAAATGGTGTAATCTGTTGTTTGCCTCCCATACGTCTGTCTTGCAGCAACTTGCTGTTAAAGTCACTGTTTGTATGCACGATTCGACGTAAGTCTCAAATGCAAATTGGGCCGCTTATATCATGAACCATCTGCTAACGGACCAGTGTTCGTAACACTGTCAATAAGATTGACACACCGATGTCGGAACGCATACTAAATGAACTGGGAGTGCAGATGATGGGGAGGTGTTCCCTTTAAGTCTTCTTTTGGTAGTTTTTTTAGGATTTGGATGCACTCTTGGCATTTGGCAACCAAAGTTCCAGATCACAATAAAATTTACAGGAAGTAGTTTTTTTTCTGAATAGGAGCAACAGTCGGTACAAAACACAATAAAAGAAGTACCCTAAACCCGGTTTGAACTGAAATTAAAAAAATACTCTTTTTATACCCTACACGACCGTCACTAAAAAACACTCGTCCAACACATTTCTGGGTCACGCATGTATACATCATTATACATAGTGGCCCTCCCGCTGGACCCCATTCACTTGATTTCCTACTTTCCATATCCCAAAATAATCATAAGAACCACCGAGCTTTATTTACTAACTAGAGTGGCGACTAGCCCGAGTTCGAATGAAGCCGGGCGTCATTTGTGTATGCACCTTCACGACAGATATTTCCCGGCACCCTCGAGCGATTTGGGGTAATTTTGGGGTATGCTCTCAGCAGGGGCGATTTCAACGACCAAATGGCATCGTAAATATACCCGGACAGTTTATCTGAGTGGCTTTCGATGTTCTCCACATTGTTGTTCTTATTTTTCATGCCAACAGTTTCTTTGGTTTCGCTTGACCTCGAACATCGACATAATAAATAAAACAAACAGACATTGCAATTTAATTCTTTTTTTCTTTCCTTTCTTTCAGCTTTCTCTTTCATGCCTTCGTTTTTTCTTTTGTTTCGTTCCTTCTTTTTAGGTTTTTCCCTTCTATTTTTTCCTTTTTTTTCTTTTAGTGGTCTGTTTCTCTTTATTTTCTGTTCTTTCCTCTTTTAGTTTTGCTTTCTTTTTTCCATTTCTTAGTTTTTCTTTTTTATTAGTTTTCCTTTCTGTTTTTCTTCTTTGTTGCGTTCTTTTTCTCTTTGTTTTTCTAATTTTCTTTCTTCTTTGTTTTTTTCTCTGTTTTCTTTCTTTTAGTTCTTTTTTTTGTTTTTTTTCTTTTTAGGTTTCTTTCTTTTTAGTTTTCTTTCTAATTTTCTTCTTTTTAGTTTTCTTCTAATTTTCTTTCTTTTTAGGTGTATTTCTAATTTTCGTTTTTTTTAAAAATGTTTTTCGTTTTAAATAATATACTTTCTTTTTGAGTTTTTTCTGTATAATTTCTTCTTTGTAGTTTGTGCGTTCTAATTTTCTTTCTTTTTAGTTTTCTTTCTTTATTTTTATTTCTTTTTTGTTTTAGTTTTCTTTCTTTGTTTTCTTTGCTTTATTCTTAAAAAGTCTGGCCAGAAGCTTCGACTTCATTTTTTTCTTATTCCAGGTGTTGAGTCTATCTTTGTATGATACGGCCTATTTTTTGAAAATGCAGATCTTTAAAAGACGTGTAAATCTTCAAGAAGCAGTAAGAACCCAAATTAACGGGGAATGAAAAATGCGGAAAAAAGGAATTAAACTTCAACCTTGTTTGTTTAGTTTGTACAAATGGAAAAACACAGACAGGACAAACAAAGAGAAACAAAACAATGTGTTAAAAAGTTTGTATTGTCAAGGACCAGGATTCCGCAGCGAACATTGCGAGCGCCAGTACGTTTTTTAGGAGGCATGAAAATACGCACGCTGTTAGCCATTTTTGTTTTTCCATGGGCTTCAAAAAAAACATTCCACGCGCGGGGACTACCGGTCCCTGCATAAGACGTATACAGTGTATTCATCTTCCTGGAGTCAGTGAACGTCAGCACGGTCACGCAGGTATTTCTCACACACATTTAAGTGCCGGCTTTAAACGCGCGGTGTGTACACCCAGCGTTTTCAATTAAAGCTCGCGATGGAATGCTCGACCACTGAATATAGCAATGACCGAAGTGGAAGATAAATGCACGATAGTAATTGGGTTAATTTTGTTGAAAGTATGAGATAAAACACTTACCATTTCTTTTACCTGTGAACACAGAAGGGTGATAAAACATGTTAATAATTTAATAGTTAATGTCAGTTTTAGTAAGACACACTGTGCTACTGCCGCCACGTAAGTAACAAATTTATGCATCTGAGTGTTGATTGTCATTCTATGTTCGCATTCCAAGGGCTAAACTGAGACCTTAGCAGATTCCAGAATTCATAGTAAAAATTTCCAGATGACATCAAACCAGCAAGTATGCATGCAGCAAAATATGAAAATTTGAAACCAGCGGTGACAAATTCCACTTCAACAAAAATTCCAGAAGGCACTAGGAATGTTAATTCGGATCTTAGCAGATTCCCAGAATTCACAGTAAATATATCCACGATGACATTACACCAATGCAAGGCAGGCTGCATGCTTGATATCAATTACAAGGTGCTTGTTCCATTCATGTGTATTGTGTTCTCTACTTGATTGAGAGCATGGAACTTGCACATACACTCCAAAGTTACTGGAGAAACAACCTGGTGGTTTTGATGGTAGACGCAATACTGAATTGTGTAAAGCCCTATTCAATTACTGTAATAATAGCGATGGTTAACCACTAAAAACGGCGGTTTCTTTGTTTATATCTTGGGAATGAAATGGATGTGAGGGGTCAAATTTCAGGACGAACAATGAGAAATCGGCCTTCATCTATATCAAAAATTGATACAATTCGGTAAATCAGGGGGTCCCAAAGATGATCGGAACAAGAACCTTTAAGAATAGTATATTTTCATCGGAGACACTGGAAAACGGGAAATTATGAATTCAAAATAATCCACCTTATGCCATATATTTTGGCCTAGGCCATCATTTTGTTCCTTTTATATTCCTTTACACTTCATACGAAAACCTTACCTTTGCTAGTTTCAAGCACTTGTTCAACCTTCGTTTTGAAATGTTAGCATTTTAACTTGTTGATGCCGATTGGGGTGATTGCCATCTGGAATTTTACTATGAATTTTGGGATTTTTTTGGCTTAGACCTTATTTTAAAAAGACAAGGCTGCCATTTTTGTACCTAGCTTTCATTAAGATCATTGGCAATAACATTTTATGTACCTCATATTTAAAACCATTTTTGTACTGGTCCATAACACTTACAACCAGGTAATATTGAGTCAAATAGATAATGCAATTTCTATATATCTAAATTTACATTGTAGCATTCAAATCCTAACTTACTATTTGGAGGCTGGTATCTGGCGTCAGTTCTCTGTTAGTTTTTTCCATGTACTCACAGCATCGACAATCTAAAAGATAATTATATAGGTTAAATTTGACAAGGTAAAGGACAGCAAAATAAAACAAAAACTTGCTTGAAGAGATTCATCAGGAGAGTCCATATGACAAGATCAGAAAGCTCTATAAACATATCCATTTACATTTTCTGGAGTACCCCAATCATGTCGAAAAACTATTCGTTACTGTCTCTTGATCACGTATGAAGTGATGATCCAGATGAAACATGTGGTGTTAGGGTTATAATAGCTCTTTTTTCCATATAATAATCCTAAGGCCACTGAATCTTGCAAAATTCCCACAGCACTGAGCGGGAAAAAATGCACTAAGTTCACGGATGTAGTGAGTGCATCATCAAAAACAAAGAAACACATGGGCATAACTCGCTCGCCAGCAGCGACACCGTGTAGCGTGGTGGAATCACTAGTCATGGGACTGGACCAGAAGGGCCCGGGTTTAAAGACCAAAAGATTTGACTTTTTTCCTTCCCGTATTCCCTTATACTCAATCCATCCTACCAGCTAGAAACCGATGTCGTGTTAGGGTTAAACATTACTAATTGCACCAATCCTCATTTGACATTAGTTTGAAAAGCATGACCAGCTCTGACTCTATGTTTAATCACAAGACCGTCTGCCGTTGTAAGTGTCTGCCAGAGTGTGATGGCAAGCAGAGCATTCTGTCACACACCACGACCAACAAGTAAAACAAGCAATTAAAAGCTAATATGCCTACGTTCTAGTAAAGAATGAACTTGCATCCTTCATTTTATACTTGTTCACAATCACATCCGCTCTTGGTATTATCTTGTCGTGTTTGTAAAACACTGTGCAATTGAAGCCATTCATCTATTATCATCTAATGGCTTGAGTATGGCAAGCCAATGTACTTTGTATATCACACATCATTGACTATGTGTGGTAAAATACATTGAATCTTATTACTAGTATGACCAAAAAATAGGGCCAGGTCTTCCTCATGAAAGGCTTAACCTCCTTTTTGCCACAAGCATATTTCTACCTGGTATAATTTCAACCTGTTAGAGCATCGCATGGATGTAGTTTTGTGATAGTTGGATACACACGAATGGGAACATAAGTCTTTTCACCATAGCATGTGAATGTTTGTAATGATAAACATGTCAATCGTAGAAGTTGCACATTTTTCTTAAAATTAATAAAAGTTCCGTCAATTTCCTTCCCTGAATATAGTGACTAGTGATGTACATCATACATTACTCCAGCAAATAATGGTGCTATTGATATTCCGTAAATCTGCCCAACATTCAGGACAAAGTACTTCGATTCTTTTTTTATCTGGAAGTCCAGAACTATTGTTTATTGCCCATGCAGAAGAAAAGATTATAGATTTATCACCACCCTGATTTATATTGAGCTGCCAATCATTCAACAATAAAAAACCTCAAGCTTCTACTCTGTTTCAACAACTTGTGACTGTATATTTCATCCATTTATTTGGAAATTAAATGGACTAACAAAAAGTCATGAAAGAAATGTTGTTTGCAAACTGTGACCTAACACCTTGTGGCAGAACCAAGGCCATAAGGTACTTTCCACTAATAACTCAGGTATATTAACGACGTTCAGTGCCAAGACAGTGTTGGCGTCCAAAATAGGGCCCCTTGCCTAAATGAAGAGTCACAAATGTGATAAGTTGCGTCTTTAAATGAAATTGAAATTAATCACATGTGTGGACTAGGTAACAGACCATTTGGGGGTGAAGTTGTGTCTGTGCCATTTTGGTATAATTTCTGATGGTTTGGGGAAACTGGTGCATTTTTTAATTTCTAGTAACATTCAATTGTGGACGTTTTTGAACAAGTAAACTTTCGATGCTCTGGAGCTAAAAAAATCACCTTCATCATATGACTTTTTCTTTTTGTTGCAATTTTTTTAATTTTTTTATATAATATTCTAAAAAAATCCAGTTTTGAAATAACCAGTCGCTTTATAGCCGGGAAATTGACGTTTGGTGAGAGGCATTTGTACACTAGTCTATGGGGGAGTTAGTTAGTGGTGTGATTCCATAACTTCTTGCTGAACCTCATTTCTATTCAATTCACCACATTTTTAAGAGAAAACAAAAGTTAAGGGTATCCAGGGACCAATATGCAAGACATGCAATATGGTTACTGTGCATTGATGAGATTCTATAAAACACTGTTTTTTTTTTTTAAATCTCATCCATGATCGGCAGAGTGTACTGGTATTTCACTAGGTTGGTGTACCAATGGTGTTCAGGTCATTTCTAAAAATATGGTAAATTGGTAGAAATGGGGTTATGGGGTAAGTCTAGCACAAAGATGGTAGGTCACAGTTGCAAAACAACTCTTTTCTTTCATAAGTTTTGTTCATCTTCGTGTCCTTTCAAATAAATGATGAAATACAGGGTAAAAGGTAATTGAACGCAAAGTAGAAGCTTAAGGTTTATTTATAATTTATTGTTTGTTTGTTTTATTCTTAATTAGGCTATTTTGAGGTTTGGTAATTCCTTTTTTTAGTATGGCAGACATGAGACTTTCTCAACCCACAATACCCCCTCCCACTCAAGCAAATCAATTGGCTGAGGTCACACACACGGAACAGGTGTTGTACCAACACTTTTGTCTGAGATTGTATTTGACCCTAGAAAAGCGATGACCTCTGTACGTTTTGGTCTCTCAATAGAAGATGAATTAAATTTCTTTGAAATTTTCGGAGTGATTAAACAAAGTAGTTGCTTTCTTTAAATTTTAGTTTTAGGTTTTGTTAATACGTTGTTAATTGTTAATAAAGTTTCGTGGTATAAGGGAAAGGTCACCCCCCCCCCCCCCCCCCCCCCCCCTTTTGAATAGAGAACATGCCATTTTCGATACAGACTTATATACATGCAGTAAGCTAAAATATGTATTAAAAGTCGTCTAAAGTCAGTCATGTACATGAAGTTAAGAGCAAACATTTTGTATTCTACAAGGGAGTGAATTAAGGGTAATGAAAACACGATAGAAACCAACAGTTATCCCAAAGAAAGCACCAGCTATAGTCAAAGAGCAGTAATAGATGGTCTTGTCTCAGCTAGATAGCAATCAGACATCACATACTTCTAAAAGGGTCGACAATATCAGGTGATAAACTTAACAATGGTATTAAACTCCTTAATTCGATATGTGTGCTGTGCCAATGTGGTTGGCAGTGGGGGTAGGGAGGGATGGTGAGGTAGATGTACTCACAGGAGTGTGTTGCCATCTCATGTTAAAGCATGCTTTAACAAAAAGACAAGAGATGTTACTAACAAATTTCAAGTTGTTCTTGAAAAAATCAAGTGATATTGTATATAAATTTTTTGGTTGCCTTAATGGTGCAAATGTGCCACTGATTAAAGTAAATATATGTACACAAATGATAAAGGATTCGTGTGTCAAGTTTTTACAATAATATGTGAGTGATCAAGCAAAATGAGTCTGAAAGTCGGTCAGATTCGATTTTAATACTTTTCCATGTAATTGTAGCACCATTTAAAAAGCTACATTTTGCTGAAACCCAATAAATTGTACCAATGATTCCGAAGATATAATCATTGAAGTGTGGTAAAAAAATAGGAAAAAAAAGGCACCATTTTTATCGTTGTTGGCTAATCTTCAATCAAATTTGCGACCTCCGACTCAGTTTGCTTGATCACATCACATATGAATAGGCCGATTTGGTGATGGTTAACTTCAATGTTTTCATTCAGGTTTACACTCAGGGTGTGTGTTTTCTTAACACACTAGTAAATGGTTCTACCCCACAGTCATCTTTATAACATTAGAAAACTCATCCCCATAATCTCCGTTCTTTTTCTGATGTACTCGTTTACATGTTCCAAAAACCAACAGAGTCATTGGGGACAAAGCCTTGTCTGTGGCAGGCAATAAACAGCTTTGGAACACTCTCCCAATATTTATAAGAGAATTACCATCTCCCACTGTCTTTAAACAAGGTTAAAAACTAAACTTAACCTGTTTTCATATGGGTCTTTTCAGTCATCTAAATGTCTATATTTATGTCTACTTACTTCCATGCCTGTTGTACATTAGTGTTGTATTGTGTCCTGGAACTGGGCACAGTATAAATATATTAATGTTTGTATATTGAAGTTTAGCAATCAACCTCAAGTCATTGCATGTAGAACTCCATGGCTGATTTGCCTGCACAAGCTTTTTGTTCAATTTTTTCTAGTTTAATTATTGTCGGAAAAAAATATCCAAATTGTCCAAAATAAGGAAGCATTTTTTAAAATAGTTGCAGTTGCCATCGAAAGAGCCAAGCTAGCCAGGTACTTCATTCCCGTTCCCCTAAAGTGTTCATTTCCATATGGCTCTTAAAGTAATAGACAACAACAGATGGCTGGTGATAGGGATAGAATACACGCAGTCACGGCAATAGGGGTGTGAGCTTGTGATGGACACCCTCCACTATAGTGCCTGGTTTATGTAGCTAAGGTAAACCCAGCACGAACACACTTTTAACGGACACTCAACAATATTTATGAAGGAGTCCATGTTTACCGCCGGGCACCGCTGTCTCCATTGCTATGCCCACGCTAAAAATCCCCCACCACCAACACGCGAGCCACGACGGTGGAATAATAAACGCGCCCAAACCATGCATGTGCTTGTCGTGTGATCTACTCCAACCAATTACTGCCTGGGTGTGCCTGTACAAGCAGGGGAAGAACAATGCGCTGTGACCCGAGGGTTCCGATAGGACTCGTGTGAAGTGAATTAGAAATAGGGAATATCGAAAACTAGCAAAACGGTTAATGGAACGATGTCATGGATGGAAAATGTTTTTTGAAGAACTGTGGTTTGCCTTGTGCATATTGAGACTGTCAATAAATATTAAAATGATGTCAGAACGAAATCCAGCTGACATTTTCGCTAATATGGACTTTGATCTATCGCAACACAAATTGTACTAGTGTCTACGAAATTATTAATGAGACAAATGAGAATGAAATATAATTTGAGAATTTGGCACAGGGCCGAGCTTTTGTGTGCTTTGGTATAGGCTATTCAATGACCCACAAGGTTAATTATATTAAGTCATGGAACCTTGATTTCCGATATCTATTTTGGTTTGTACTTTGCAAATATTTAATTATTGTATTTAAAAGTATACATTCTAGAAAGAAAATTGGGACGATGAACCCCGCTTATGGCATAGATTAATGTAAACCTTTCGTATTTTGAGAAAAATAACTAAAAAAACACGATTTTGCCCCCAAATTTTCAGAGACGCATACAAAAAACAATTTGAGAATTTCCAGGATTTCTTATGTTATTTTTTAGAAACAAGAACCAATTTGTCTAGGGACGGTTTTTTTCATTTTTTAAAAATAGAGCTACTTTTCTAATATAGGTAAAATGTCAAAAAAGTGTGATTTTTACTTTTCTTTTCCAAAATTTGAGTATATATTGGAGAAATCTTTAGTTAGAAATCCAAAAATGAAAAATTGAGAAAACCGTCCTCTAGAGAGACCGATGTATCGTAGGAATGTTAACCTTACCTGTTTACTTCGGTAATTTTTGGAGTTATCTGTCTGAAAAGTTTGCCAAATTTTGCTGAAAATTGAACATTGAGAAAATCCGTGTTTTAGTAAAAAAGGTGACTTTTCACGCCATTTCAAGCTGTCTCTTTCTCAATAACTTTATCTTTGAACTTCAAAATTGAGTAGGTTTGTGCAAGTGATGAAAATACATCTTTATTGCACTATTGAATCAAACATATTTTGCTCTAAACTCCAGAAATTAGAGCAATTGAAATTTCATGGCTGGTCTAAATTAGCGCGTGATTTACATTTTTCAAAAATTTTATTTTTCGTTTGTCAAGATGCGTTCCGCGCAAAAGTACATTAAAACACGCGCACGCTTCATTACGCAGTACAAATTCAACCGCGCGACGCGATGTTGCGTCTTGCGCCTAAACGGCGTAAAGTGCTTAAATTCCCGCCTTTTAGACCAAGCAGTTTTTTGTTGAACGTTAAAATGGTCCAAATAGCTGTTTTAAATCGGCAAAAAAAATACAGGCTCAGATGTCTGCGTGGATAACCGTTTTTGGTAAACTTAGAACAAACACAGTTTTTGATGTTTAAAATTGCAAAAATCAGAAATTCGTGTAAAAAAAAAGCACAAGGGTTAACACTGCCTTAAGGCAGTGTGCGCTTTTCAATATGATCTATCGATGTTGTAAAGAAGTTCGTTTGTGGCCCAGAACCCCTAGAAATAGCCCAATCACCCTGAACTTGAATCCACACTACTGCGTACCTCCATTCGTGGTCCGTTTTGCAAATCAGACAAGACCACACCTAAAATTCCAAGGCCCGCCAAATCTGATATTTAATTAAAACCTATCTAAAAAGGAAATTAAAAACCTATCTCCAAAAACGCTTCTTGTCTAAAGAGACAACAAAAGATGAAAACAAATGTGAAGCCTTTTTGCATATCTTGTAACAAAGTATTCAATTAGAAAGATTGCTCGAGTAGTGCACTCCAACCATATCTTGTAATTGGTTGTTTGTGTCTTTATCTGTATTTTTTTTTTCCTCTAAAACTGATTTATGTCTGTCCTTTTCTTTCATTTTCCAATCTCTTAAGATGCTTGCAGAGCAAAAATCCGTAGAAGAAATCATTTCCACTACATGTGGAGATAGAGCAGCACCAACAATGCTAACATCCGACGCCAAATGGCCCAATTTAACGGTGTTGCAAACTGCCCTGGAGGATACCTTCCACATGGCGATGGCCCTTGGTTCCAGATTGCAAGGATGTATGTTCACAACCTTCATTTAATGAAGCATATTTAACCATGTGGTCAAAGATCTGATCAAGAAAGGGGGCGGAAAATACCAGAATTTCTGCTGACAGGACCGCTAATTTGGTGCCATACGGTTCCTGTTTGGTCGATCAGCATATTTTTTAGGTATTTTCAGAATCCTGCCTCTTCATTATTTGCCTGGTTTGGGGCTAAGGCCTAAGTGATTGTGTTGAATGAATTTCGATGGAATCAGAAGGTCGTAAAGTGTCAAATAATATATACCATGTTTTGTGTCCTTTGAATGTGCCTTGAAAAGAGAAATCAACATGTCGAGGGTTTATAGCAAGAAGGCCCCATCTGCAATATCTGCCATTTGCAATTTGTGTTCTTATTAAAAGTGTTAATACCTGCCAAATCTACATGTGGCAGCTATCGCAGATGGGGCCTTTTTGCCTGAACCCTTGATGTGGAACTCTTGTTTTTCATATTTTTTACACTCTCTCTCTTTCAGACTATAAAATGCAGCAATTTACTTCTGCTGGAGGGCCACGCTGTTCATTCACCGTTTCAGCACCAAAAAAAATCCATCTGGTCTGCAAAGACATACTACTAGACAGATACCGCCTCATATTCTGCACATCCTCACACCAGATAATCTTTGTCAAATGGGTGGTAGACCAGAAGACAGAAATTATGGCCGTGCATTGGCGACACCTTACACTTCACAACCAAATTCCCCATGTAAATCAAGCGATATCCCTCATTTCCCTTGTTCTGCTCATCTAACTCTTCATTAATTTTGAAATGCCCCATATAGTCCCTACAAGTTTCAGAAGGAATAAAAAAATAGACCAAGAATACAAAAGACGACACAAAAAAGAAGAATCAAGAAACAGACGCAAAACAAGAAACCAAAAAGAAACAAGGACCCTCAACAAGTATGTAATAATACATAAAGAAACAATAGTCTGAAAGGAAATATAAAGAAAGCTTATATTAACCACAAACCACAATTGTGACTAACTGAACAAAAAAGTCAAACACTAAGAGTAACAATATCATGCAAATTTATTGAAATTCTTTAATTTCACAATCACTCATAATGTCCCATATAGAGGAAAGTGCAAAAGTGGAAGTCATCATTATCCCGTTTACTGAGATGATGTGATGATTATGTCCGACGACGATGACCATGATGATGACAACAATGACGGTGACAAATTATTAGTCCCATCATTTTAAAAGACCTATCTTTTTTTTTTTTCAGTTCAGTTCACACTTGCGGTTTGTGGTTACTATAAATGCTTTAATCATTATATCTGACAAAATTGGAAGTAAATGTTTAATATTTCTACACTTCTATGGTAAATTTGCATGGGCCCTTCTCTCACTTGTCTAAATGGAATTAAAATTACAATCTAATTACAATACTGTGCACATTTTTTATTGTACGTATAGCCACTGACTTCATCCCTAAATCTAACATTCCACTATGTGATTTAGCAATAGTCATACATAAAAGCATAATTGGCAATATTAACAATTTGTAAATATGTACAAATTTTCATTTAGAATTCTATATGTGGACTTGCCTGTCCCTTACATCAAATTTAGCTAAATTGATAATTGTTGACATGTCCACTAAATACTGCAAGATATGGCATTGACAACCAAGAGCAATTAGATGAAAATCATTTGGATAAGGTTACCAATTTTTTGTGTCATATGTTGATTAGTTTTTTGTTTTATGGACCAAATTATATTTTTTTTCTCACTTTGCACATACAATCTTGGACAATAGCATTGATACACCCAACACATTTCACTGGTTTCACTGGCATAATTACGCTATTTTGAAGTTTGGTAATTTCCCTCTTGTTTGGTGTGGAAGCTGAAGCTTTCTCAACCCACCCCCCCAATCCCCTCCCCTCCCCACCAATCAATGTGGGTGGTGCCATGTGCACAAGAAGAGATTTTCAGGATTCAACATTGTTCTGGGGGAGTGGGGGCAATTTGAGAGTAAAGTATAACAACATTTGTCGCAATATTGTAGGAAGTCTTACCTATTGCATGGAAATGTAAACTTCTTGAGTTGTGGTCCGAGTTTTCTTTGATTCCCATATCAGAACCAGCCTTGCCTGACTTAAAATAATTATTAATACAGAAGTTAAGAGTTTAGCAGAACATTTTATATTTGATTTAGTCACCAAAGACAACACCCAAAGTCAAGATTTCAGGTGGGATTTCTTTTTGGAAAGTGCATAGATATGTGACACAAAAGCCCAAGTTTGAGTGTGTTTTGTTGTTCAAAATGTAGAGGGGATTAAAATCAGAGGCGGCGCCAGGTAATATCATAGGAGGGGCGAAACAACATGGGGGAGGGGCAAAACATCATGAAGGGAGGGGAAAACAATCATTTCCTGAATTCTGAACTCCTCAGGGGCGGCCGCCCTCCTGCCACGCCCCCTGGCGCTGCCCTGATTCAAATAATACTGAACACTGACTGACTGTCTACATTTGTTTGTATGTTTTTGGGGACACCAAGTCAAGTAGATTTTTCCTTTTGTCTTATTAGAAACACACAAGATAAACATGCTACTTAATTCCATGAGTAGAACTTTGACTATTGATTCTGGACCAATTCCTTCATCCAGTATTGTCACCTCTCTGTACATGTTTTCATATATGGCATGGTTAGCGTAACATGTCTGTCAAATTCAGCAACCTGTGCACACTTATAATACATACCATCAAGTGAATGCAAGAAGGTCGTAAGTGCAATAGCTGCCATATGTCCAGAAATTTACATCAAACATACTATTATGCCAATGGTCAGTAGCTCTTGCAATACTTCCTACAGGTGACAGTGTCACCTGAGAACCATTTCAAGAGCCACTGACTCAAGAATATAGATAAAAGTCATCCGAGTAGTAAATACATGGCAGTACACAGAAGTATCACATGGCAGCTATTGTACTTATGACCTTCTTACACTCACATGACAAAACATCTACTAACCTGCAGTTGATAGATCATGGCCAATTGCTATCTTCTCCAGCTTACCCAATGACACGGCTTCAACAGTGAAGTTATCAGTCTACAGAAAATACCAAAAATGAGCAAATATAGGTTAAATTTGTAAATAACGGGGGGATTTATGGCTTGAAACTCCATTCTATTCCGTCAAGTGAATTTAAGAATACTATCGTGCAGTACACCCACACGAACATAAAACACAATAGAGAGTATAGCTATTCCATACTGCTGGATATTTCTGAAGAGAGTCCAACTTAGAACCTGTGTTTAAAAACCAGAGGTTAGTCCACATGAAGTGGACCTTTTTCCTTTCAAAATACTGTGAAAGTAAAATGTAACAGGTGAGAAAATCCTCATGGAGGGACCGCCCCCCCCCGCGCCCCCCCCCCCCCCCACCCAGTTCCAAAACGGGCCCTCCATGAGGAATTTTCTACCTGTTACAGCACATTTTAGAGTATGTGAGAGCGAAAAAAGGTCCACTAATGTAGGGCTAACCTAGTTTAAGCCTGGATCTAAGTAAGACTCCCTTCAAACACCAGCCTACAAGTCCAAGTAAGTAGATTAACATTAAAGGAGGATGACTGCTTTAATTTTCATCTTATAGAATGGCTTACCCCAAACCCCAGCTGCCAAGTTTTACACCGATATTTCAACCCCTTTTTAAGGAATGTAAAATTAATAATGGTTTGATCAAAATGGCGGAATCTTTTGCCCACAAAATCCAAACCAAAGTTTCACAAGGTAATGAGAAAAATAGTAGCTTTCTTCTGATATCAAAATTTTGACACTTCCAGCAAAATCTGGGGACCCGTGGGGACAAGGCTATTGGCAATAAGACCATGGACCTTTAAGGCTCACAGAAAATGACTTTTGTCACCGGTCCAATTACCCAATATTACATTTTTATATCGTGCCGATATATTTGTTGTGTGTTTATATTTGATAAAATCAATTAGAATTACATATCAAAATTTTCAGTATCAAAATAAAGGTACAATGGAATGCAGAACATTTTTCTTTATTTGGATGGTATACAGTTAACATTATTAATTACTCTTTTCAAAGCAGTGATCTACTAAACATAAAAAATTTAAACAAAGAACACAATATTGCTGCTTCACATTTATTATTCAACATGATCCATCTTGTTCAATATTGCGGAATATTAAAAAGTAAAAAAAATAGCAGAAGAAAGTTTCCAGTACCCGATACTTTTCCATAGTTGCTTGTATAATTTCCTCAAATCAACCCTACATTTACCCATTGCATTCCCATGGGAAATTATGTGTGATTCAAAGAAATGATAAAACGGCATAAAAGATATGGTACTGTAAATTTTCTCATTGCCTATTTGCCTTTTTTGTCTTTATATGATTTCAATAGTGTAATCAACTATGAGAGTTTCTTCTGGCACCAGGCATATATAAAAATTCTAATCGTAGGAATATCAGTCGTAGCCTTTTGATTCACTTGATTTTAATTATTCTGCTGATGGTTATCTTCTGGTACACATATGAGCTAAATACAATTTTCATATGTGATATCGACAGCCAATGCTTCCCCTGATAGGCAAACACAAGAGAAGATAATCAGGAGCTTCCCACAATGCATTGCTTCCAATGTAAGGTTTTTTACAGGTAATGATGTGAATCGTGAAGATGAACATGGCTAAAATGACAGTACTGATCACAAAACTTGCATTTTAAGTGTTTCATCGTCTAACGATTCACATGACCTGTACAAAACTCTGTGAAAGCAAGCATTGGGACGCTAATGATATCTTCTCTGGGCAAACGCCATTAGATTAAAGAAACCAAAACATCAATCCAGCATAAAATAGACTTGACTGCTGTTGTTTTGTGTTTTCACTTGGATATCGATACCATTCCTGGCCTGCACAATCACAAGAAAGTGTAAGAGAGCTGACTAGTGCAGGAGTTGAAACCAAGATCTTCCAAATACTCTATACCGTAATTTCGGAATATAAGCCGCGCGGCGTATACGCCGCAGGGCCTAAAAATCGCCGTATTAAGATCAGACCTTAACGTATAAGCCGCACCGCCAGATAAGCCGCCACCAGCAACGGCCGACTTTAGAGCGTGTATAAAGTGTACATAGAGAAACCAACGCATTATCATGTTATAAGATATTTATAGCAATATATGTCGCACATGCGACTATTTTATATGTTAAAAATATTTTATAAATTATTTCAATGAACATGAAAATCCATGAAGCCAAAGTCAAGAAATACGGCGGAAATATTCCCATGTCAACTCTTTCGTTAAGTATTTTTTAAGGTATGTTTTCACATGCAGTGGCTCATTTTGTACAGCATCGATAGTGTCATAATCAATATGGAGGAACTAATATTGGTTTGTCGGCGACCCTTAGACTAGCATCTCCTCCATGGAAGCTACGCTGCGGAACGCGTTACTACCAAGGAAGACGGTGCCCGTTGGATTCGTACCACAGAACTAGAACGTCCCGACGGGACTACGCTCTGGATACGGAAACCCACTCAAACAATACCATTACCGCATATCGTATCTAATTAATTTTCTCTAATTTCGCCAATCTGTTTTGTATTACGTTCATTTTGTGTTTTTTTGTTTTTTTTTTTTTTTTTTTTTTTACTTATCTCTATATCATTGCGTTTTTATATACAGGTATCCTTATTACAGAAGGACTAATTGGTTGTCGGCGCCCTTTGACATAGTTATTAGTCACTATCCTCCATGGAAGCTGTGCCTGCGAAAAGGCGTTTATACCAAGGAAGACGGGGCCTGTTGGATTATACCACGGAACTAGCACGTTCCGAAGGGACTACGCTCTGGATACGGAAAACCACTCCGACAATACCATTATCAGACATCATATATCTATTTAAATCGCCAAATCCGTTTAAGTTCATTTTGTTACTTATTTAGCTCTACTCATTATGTTTTGATATAACATTTATCCTCTATAATATCTCAAATCTCTTTTGTCTATTGTAGACCGATGAGGACTAGATGAAGAGTGGCAGCTCGATCCACAGTGACAGCGAGGACGAAGGTAAGATGATGACTGTGTGTGTCAAATAATAAAAAAAAAGAGAATGGTCCACTCCCTCTTTGGCGAATAAATGTTGTCCAATTCCCAAACCCCAAATATAGAGCGGTCCTTTCATCTGTTTCTCTTCTCATCTCATCATTTCTGCGTCTTGTGTGATTTTACTTAGATAAAAAGATATAAATGTATATATTAATAAATATAATACTTATATAATAATGTAACTAAAATAAAATATCCAATATAAACATCCAATATATAAGTAAAATAATTTAAAATGGAATAAATTATAAAACAAAAATTAAAGTAATACAGTGGGATAAATTACTGGACGGAGATACCCTGTATTAACAGCTCCGAGGAGGTCGGCGATTCTTCGACCAATAAGATGCATCGCGAAACAAGTGCGATGTTCCTTCCTGGCTCACGCAGTCCACACTCGCGTGTGTTCGATTTGTCCAACAAATTATTAATCAGACTGGTAAAATATAAACTGAATAATGTAAAATGAATAAGTAAAATTGAATAATATAACACTGAATAAATATTAACTGAAATATAAATAACTTAATAACTGGAAAATGAATAAAGAGAACCCAAGAATAAATAATTGATAAAACACACACGACATAATTATTAAACTTAATAAATTCTAAGATAAATCGGCTACATAAACTATTAAATATACTTATTAACTAAATGATAGGTCGTTTCGGATATAGGCCGTAAGAAAATACAAGTCTTAAGGTTTAGTGTTGAGTGCCAATAGACGAAAACGTGTAGAATCAGTGCACTTCAAGTTCTGTTCAATACATGTTGCAAAAAAGAATAAAAAATATACAAATTGTCTCTTTTCGTGAGAAACTTGGCAGGCAAGATGTTCTAATAATAATTTTAGGAGAGGAAAACAAAAAAGTATCATAGATTGGAAGGGATTAGTGCAAAAACAAAAAGATCCCCCGGACTTTATCTCGTCTCTGTCTCCCATCCAAGCACTGACCGGGCCTGACAAAAGTGCCTTACACTTCTGAACGCCGCTGATCAGACTGTGTTAAGCCATGAACTCAACTTCACTTTCTCGTTGCAAAAGTCATACTGTAACGTGTACGCAGTTGTGTTATAAAAAAAAAATGAGGAGAGACAAAGAAAGATAAACGAAAAATTTAATACAGAACATATCACACGCATAATATTTAGAATCCTGTGAAATAAAAGTAAAACGGCACTGGTACACTTGCATGAGCAAGTGGGGATTTTGTGAATTCGCAAATACATGGGGATTCCCAGAAACTGCGAGCTTGGCTGGTTCCAAGGCTCTTCAATCATCACTTGTTCACGCACTCAGGCCCAACTTATTAAACGGGTACATAACAGGACTATTCCATTATGCTTGCAGGTATGTTTGTACCTCTGTCAAAATATTGTATGTCAACAGCAAATTAACTCTAAAGATAGAAATTAAACAGCCTAGTTGGAAAATATTGTGTATACATGTGCGCGAGGGTGAACAAATGTTCTGACAAGGTTAAATGGAAATATGTGGGGGTCTTTTAATTTTATGTGGTCAGCCCTTCCGTGAATAGCACAAGCCCTGTTGTGGCGTTAATTACACCATTGTATGTGGGCAAATCGAATTAAATGATCGACGTGTCGTCGTTTTTAAACACAAAGTCTACCGCTTGAATGAAGCTTTTGATGGATTGAAAGTACTTTGTGTGGTTTAAAGCATTCCAAGTCGTGTGATACATGGTTATCAAGGGGCCAAGACTTCACAACCAAAAGGGAGTTTGAAACAGCGTAATGACAGGCAATAATACCATGTTGGTAAGATAGTGAGAAACACTGAGTTTCAGATGTCGGGCATTTTATTTTTATATCTTGTGGTTTCACACTTAGACTCAACGTATAACTATAAGCCGATTCGTTATAAGCCGCGGCATCCTTTGAAGCCTTTGAAAAAAATGATAAGCCGCGGCTAATATCGAAAAATTTACGTATTTAAGCATTCTCATCCTAAAGGATACAGTGTTTGCCTCGTGTTGGAAGGTGGCGGGTTTCAGTTCAATGCCCTCTACAGTATCAGACTCCATTAATTACAGAAGTTCATAACCCCAGACTTCCTTTTTATACCACCTTTAGCCTGATTATAAGTTAAAACAAGAGCTAATAAAGCAAGTTATGGACCTTTTCCTTCTCAAACGTGACCTTTGTTCTGCGTATAGAGTAGTCTAGGTCCTGTGTCTCCTCTCTCACCAAAAGTGCGTCAGATAAAATGATGTGATGCCCAGCATTCCTAGGTACGGTACCACAAGAAACTTGATATACAACACTGTATTGTAACATATAAAAACCAACAAAAAATGTTTTTATATTCTCAATATATCCACCACTCTTGCTAAGATTCTACTTGTGCTCATGTTTGAATTAAACCCCCAAATAGGGATGTCCGATCACGTTCTCGGTTATCGTCCCGATACAGATATTTGTAAACCGATCTGC
>JAMKCH010024309.1:0-40015 GCA_023653785.1 Ophioderma brevispina | reverse complement strand
TGATCCAGAAGTCAGTGTTTCTAGATCATCGCCCCCGATGCGTGCGCAGTCAGGGGTCGTCGAACTTTCCAGTGGGTAACTTCTTGGTGTCCTACAGATCATCTGAAATTAGGAACACAAATACAAAGTCTTGGAATATTGTATTTGTAAAGACCTTTTATCAAAAATCGGATAGAATAATTAATTAGAAACGAGTCAGTGAATGCAATGGATTTAGCAATATCAAAATGAATGCTGTTGAGGGTCCAATATGGGTTTCCGTACATGGAAAAACTATGTAGCTTTATTTCTAATTAAAAAGTGTCAGCATTATATTTTAGGTCAGTCAAAACAGTTTTAACATGTTTTGATGATTTTTGTGCTTACTTAAACATTTTTGTAAATCATTGGTTCAAATATACGTTATGTTGAGAAAAATGACCATTTTATCCATCCCTCGGCGCTTCAATTCCCAACAAAGATCTGGAGCTAGAGGTTACCATGTATATCACCGATATCACCAGGTCACTACCAAAGTTAACACATACAAGTACTCATTCTATCCTCGTGTCATCCCACTCTGGAACATCCTCCCTGCTGAAGCAGTCTTAGCCCCTACACATCATGGCTTCAGTGTGGCAGCTCTACCAATTCTGCCACCTACTGTTTCCAGCTATGGGTGGTAATGTAGCCATCAAGTTTTTAGCCGCACCTTTTGTTTTCTTTTAATCTTTGTTCTTGAAGTATTTTTGTATATATATTGCACTTGGACTGCACTGCACAGTTAATCATCCAGTACAGCAAGATTTGCTTATGAGGATGTTTCTATATCAAGTATGACCTTAAATGCTCTGGAAAGCTTTTATTTCCTTTGTTTTTTTACTACATTAATTTGTTAATTATGGCTAAAATATAGCCCATATTGCTTAAAACTGATTTTCATCTAAAACTACATGTCTTCTAGTTAACAAATACAGTGAAATCAGAAAATCCAATTTTCGGGCCAAAATCACTATGTGAATGTTCATCCGATGATACAGCAATCATTGTAACATATCCTAGATTGCCCCTTTAAAGTTAACACTACTGTAATTTCTACTTAAAAGTAAAAGCATTCACACTTTACGTCAAACAGAACTGTGTTAATGTGTTTTTGATGCTTTTGTGCTTACTTAAACATGTTATGTGCATCATAAGTTCAAATAAACAATATTTTGAGAAAAATGACCTTTTAATGCTCTGGAATGCTTTTATTTTCTTTATTTTAATTATCTTTAATTTGTTATTTAAGACATAAATATAGTCCAAATTACTTAAAAGTGGTCATTTTCTGATAAAGCTTGTTTTGAAGATATCAAATACATCAAAACCTCAAAAATCATATTTTTGGCCAAAAATCACCTTTTTTTGGCCCAAAAAGGCCAAAAAAATAAATTTGTATTTTTGGCAACAACTCTTATGAGAAATTATACCGTATGAGCAGTTGATCTGACATGGTTGCCAGCTTGTAACAAAAATGCCCACATAAATTTTTTCTGAACACATTTATGATACTTGGCTGGCTGTCTGCTCGACGCTCTTACCAACTAATCTATTAAACCAGGGTTGGTAGAGGAGCGATGGAGTTGAAGAATCAACTCTACTGGAAGGGTTATTTCGAACGAGGACGAGGTCGTATATGTGGGTCATGGGAACACCCATGGCCGTCCCACATCAAAGCACCCAAATTGGTTTGTGGTTTGCACTCCGTATTGCTGTAATTTCGTTTGACATTTTTTGGTGAGTTGCTATAATGAATGAGGCTTGGCCGCCACCGCCTGTGTTTAAATCCATTCAAATTTCACAAAGAATGCCCCCAAAAAAACAAACAAACAAACAATAAACCAATAAATAAAAATTTGACTTCCAAATTAACATTAAACTTTTTTAATCACTTTTTATTTATTACATTATTGCAGTACTATCCACAACGAGGGTTGACAAACAGAAGGACGTAACTCACTTTTTGGTGATTTTGAGGTTTTGGTACCAAAAAAATCGGTAACACCTACAGATTCTAAAAACCATGAACCCTTAATTCAAGTCTACTTCCTTTTGCCTATAAAGCAAAATAACACTTCACCACATCTCAAAGGTGCACACTTTGTTTACTAACAGAAAGCCTTAACTCTGAGTTACGACCTTCTGATGGTAACTGTATTTGGCCAAACAATGAGTTGAGGCTTCATAGCTAGCACAATTGCCAGAATTTCAACAGCTTTTTAGCTCCCTATCCCACTTATATTGATGATTTCTTTTAAAACATTCCAAAGGGATGACATGCTTAAACATCTGATTGAAATAATGTGTCAATCATAGGCATGATTGAAGATGTAACTCACAGATTACCGTTTTCAGTTACCATCAGAAAGACGTAACTCAGCACTTAAAAGAAATATTAAAAAATTTCTTTAATTCTGCTGTTCATAATTAAAAATTGTTCTTTGTTTACTAAAGGTTATATAATGTTTGCTTACAGTACCATATATGAGCTTTATGAGATGTTTACATTTTGAGTAATGAATAGATTTGCTTAGTAGAAAATATTAAACATCACATTTCTCAAAAGCAGTATTTTGGAACGGTTAAGGCTTTCTGATTGTCAACCCTCGACAATATAGTATGAGGAGTTGACAAATAACAAAGAGAAAGAAACCAAGACGAAAAAGAAAAATAATAATAATAATAATAACCAAAACAACAGAAAATATTTATAAAATTATAGTGCTGCAGCATCAAGTGAAAAAGGGCCTTAGATTTCTACCAACCAGGGCCGGAATAATAACATTTGCACTCATAACTAAAATTTATCATTGGGTTGTGTAGTTCATGAAATTACGTGATGACAAAAATAAAAGTGATGGCAACTTGCATAAACCAACATTTCCAAAATGGCCGCCATTATTTGAAAGGTAATAGCAATACTATTGTGACGTAGTGTTGGGAAGTATGTTGTCTGGGTCAAGAGGTTCAATATATACAATTGCCAGAATGGTCTAATCATGGAAATTTATATACACGCTAAGAAAACCGTATATTTCTTATATATAACCTAAGAAGAAGATGATTTTGTGTTGTCAAATTAGTGTTTTATGGGCTAAGGAGTTCAAATAAAACTATTCTCAAAAACTAGTAGGATGAATATAAAGTGATATTGATTTGCTTTGCACTGTTCAAAGATTTTAGCCCATATTTATATCACAAGTACCCAGAGTTTTGGAGCGAGTCCGGACTCGGACTAGGACCTCAATTCGGTGAGTACGAGTCAAGCCCGATGGACTCGGACTCACACTTAGTGGACTCGGACTCTGACTCGGACTCGGGCTCCCATGGACTCGGACTCAGGCCACATGGACTCGGACTCGCGACCCGCTGGACTCGGACTTGGACTCAACCCCAGTGGACCGGACTCAAAATGAGTCCGGCTGAGTCAGATAAGAAAAATTTCAACTTTATCCAAAATTGAATGCAAAAATGTGTGAGCAGCCTACACAAAACATGCTTCCTCCTTTATTGTTTAATTATTGCACAAAACATGTTATAAATCAATTTCACCGTTATTTCAAAAGTAATTTTTAATTGTTTCTTATTACAGAGGTATTTTCTTTTCAACTTTGTCTTCAGATAGCTATTGTGAGTATTTATAATCCTCCTCCCCTAACTTCCAAAGCAGTTTTCATTCTGGCAGTGTTAATTCTAGGTACAGCTTTCAAATCCTTCGTTGTAAAGGTCTAGCCATCCTCACAAAACTTCACACAGCTACCGTAGTTGCATAATACAGGGCGCATATACGCAAGTAGTCTCTAGATGTGTGAAACTGAAAACTGCAAGACCAGGATTTGCATGGGTGGCCACTACACCCCAAACAAACCTTGTAACTTTTGTATGAACTAACTAGCGCTATCTAGAGTCGTACATAATGTTTATTTGTATGTGAAAATATTACTCGCGTAATTGCCCAAATATGGGACGCACGTTTTAATAAGCCCACATAGGGTCTAAATGAAACTAGAGCTATATTAGATACTTGAAATTTCAAAAAAGGCGTGAAATTGAAGAGATTCTGATTATTAATATTTAAAATTTAAATGGTTTGAAATAAAAATAGACTTGATGAATTTATTTTCTGGGAATTTGATAGTGAATCCGCTAACAGGGTGGTAAAGGTAATGAATTTTAGGACCATAAAATAATGTTATTTGAAAAAAAAGTAACTACACTCTGATTATTGTGTGGACAGGTACAAGCACAAGCATGCGGGTCGCAGCCGCCCGGAGGATATGTTTTGCACTCCGTTTCTAGATGCGTAAGTGATTCAAAGCAATCATGTGTGCTGCTGCGCTTACACGAGGTGTGCATAAACTCTGTCAACGTAATTGTCAATCCCCACTATAATGTTTATATTAGCACTCATTTAGGGTCTGAATTAGTCACGCACCAGACGTCAAGCCCACATTCTCTGGACTTGGACTCGGACTCCCAGGACTCGGACTCGGACTCCAGGACCTGCTGGAAATCGGACTCGGACTCAGGTTCCGTGGACTAGGACCAGACTCGGACTCGGACTCAAGCCCGATGGACTAAGACTCGGACTCGGACTCGAGGCTGATGGACTCGGACTCAGTTCGGACTCATGAGTCCGGACTCGCTCCAACACGCAAGTACCCAAGAGTGTTAACTTATTACAATGTCAGGCTTAATGTGGCCAAATGATAAAATATATTAACCCAGAGTTGATAATTAATAACACACAGAATCCTCAGTAATCCTCCTTAGAACTCTAAACTGCGCTTTAGGCCCCTATGACGAAAACCCCCAAAACATTGACACCATAGGGGTGTGCACGTTCGGACCATGACCATTTAATTGTTCCAATTCAGGGGCCCATTTTACTCTGACATATCTGAAACAACAAATAATAGCTTTCTATTAAAATAATACAGGCCTAAATATCAATTCCCACGCAATTCCATATATATGGTTTGGGTGAATACATATAGAGTAGTCAAGGTGCTTATTTGGGTTCTGTCACATTGGTTAGCCATGAATAAACATGACTACGACTAATCTGGCAGTTTTGAGACTATTGCTGTTTTAAAATCCTTGACCTAAAAAACATCCACTTTGTCACCCAAATCGTCATCCTAGGTGCTGTTTAGCATGAGGTATAAACGAGTTTGTCTTTTATATGTTTACCATCTTGGAAATAGTGACGTTATGAAAACTGCCATTACTTTTATATTCATCTGACAGTTTTGTAAATGTTTTATTGACTCCTGGGACCCAGAAATTTTTTTAATTTAACACCACAATCATCTTCATAGGCTATATGATTAGAAATGTAAGGTTGTGTCAATTTAAAATGTCAGCCATCTTGGACAAAATATCGGCCACATTTGCAACATTTTATAGTTTGGGGAAATAATTGTTTTGAATCCTTGACCCAGAAAAAAAACATTTTTTTTACACCAGAATTGTCTTCTAGGTTGTTTTGGCTTTAAGATGGCTTCCATTTTGGAAAAATGGAGTCGTATTGCAAATTGCCACCACTTTTAATCTTGCATCACCCGTTTTCATGAACTCTGCATCCCATACGGTCTCAATTTTAGCTATGATGACAACTGTTATTATTCAGGCCCCGGTATCACTTCCCAAACGGTTGGTGCTGCAGCACTATTATAAGGTAAAAGCAGATGATATAGTTATAACGCGTGCCAGAGTTACAATTGAACGGAATCCCAATTTTGCCTCCACTTCTGTATAAGGAGGACGGGTCCAAAAAGAGCCTTATTTTTAAAATGTAGTTGCAATGAGCGTACTACATGAAGTTTTTGGTTTGGAATTAAAAAGGAATGTGACATCAGAAGTTTGTTCCAGAGAAGTCTGCACGTGTCTGAATGTGTAGGTCAAAGGTTATGTACTAATTAATATGCTAATTGCATACAAAATGTGTTCGTCATATAATATCAGAAAACCTATCATATCTCTACTTCTCTGTAAGCTATGACGTTCAAATTTCCGTTTTATTATAGCCAGGGATAGTATCAATAATATCCTATAAATATCATTTGTTATTACTTCCCAAATGCCCTGAATTTTGCATGAATTTGCGTGATTTTCGTGTTTTTTTTTTGCATTTTTTTGCATTTTCGTTTCTCATGGAAATAAAACTACAAAAATATTTTGGAATATTCTTGATAGATATGTTATCGTGTTATTTATAAACATTTGTGAGGAATTTCACAAGTCTCCGATGTCTCGTTGGAGTTCTTTTACGAGTTTTATCGACCCTTGTGAAATCACAAATATTTTCTTCACAGGTCCATCCGCAACTTTGTTGTCATTTTTGAGAAAGGGAAGTGGATAAATTACCAGGGTTAAAAGGTGTCACAGCAGCCGACAACATCTCGCTGAGCTATTGTTATGAGTGTCAATGTTCAAATAAGAGTCTCTTCAACAGACTTTAGTAGGCGTCTGTGGAAATTTGATATTCGGGTTTAATTATAAGGGCCCGTATTCTCAAACGATGTTTAACGCTAATCACTGGTTAAATCGCAATTTAAACGCCCGCTAAAATAAAAGCAATTCTCAAAGCATGGTTAACTTTAAACGCTGTTTAAATTTTAGCCGAACATCGTTAAACACGCCTAAAACGTTGTTAAACTTAGACTTGGTCCGGAGGTAGTTTAAGGCGTGTTTAACTTCACGTTTTCATCAAATACCTGATATTTTCAGCTCTATGTGATACTCGTGGTTAGACCAGTTACCTCCTTTATTTCTCTTATCTTTCTTTTCCGAGTCCTCGGTTCATTTTTTCTCGTCCATTTTCCCTTTGCTTCTATTTTAATGCTCGTGTTTATCTGTTATAGTATTGAATGATAGCAAGTGCGGCACAACGACAGTTTTAAATAGGCCCGGGCTTTTGTCTCCATCATTCAACAAATTCTAAAGCTCCTTGCGTAATGCGACATTCTTGAAATTTACCCGTGGGCTTCATGCGTTGCTTTTACAACTACAGAAGGCATTGTCTGGCATATAAATATTGTTCACGCACACGTAATGATAGAGGCGAAGATAAGTCACAGTTCGGTGGATGATATTTACGGCGATGAAATACAGTGGTTAGCTAAACGACTTGTTAAAATATTTAACCTGCAGTTTTTTAAACAGTGCGTTTAGCTAACCACAGTTTTAATAAGGCCTAACCACTGTTTATTTTAAACATCGTTTGAGAATACGGCCCAAGGTTTTTAAACAAAAACCGGTTAGAAGTTTTTCTGTTGAACGGTTTCGGGTGGTATAAAAGGGACCATTTTAGACAAAAACATTTCTACACGGTCATCGATTTTTCTTGGGAAATGCGAAGTAAATGTCCGTGTTTTGAAATGGCAGCAGTGCGTGACCTGATGTTGGTGTAATCCATGCACAGCGGGAGTTTGCTGGCTGCTGTGAAAAGGTGTGTACACATGTTCACCTGGTCCTAAGGATTAAACAAAGGTATAGTTGCTATATCTGGGACAATAACGTTTAACACAGTAGGCTTAAAATGGTTCGAAGGTGTCCTGAGGTAAAATATTTAGAATGCACGGATTCTTCTCAAAATGCACTCAAATTCTTCATGCTGTTCGAAATGTAAAATAAATTTTATGTATTTTGTTTGACATTTGGGGTACAATTATGGGGGAAATATTGATAGGACCTACAGGGTCTATAGGGGATCAGCAGGATCAGCACTCGAGAGATTCAGAGAGATTGTAGTCTTCATTACCAGTCGTTTATACCACAGACCCTGAGAGGGTCTACCAGGAAACCAGCAAAGCGTTTTGTGCAGACTCTTTGACAAGTTCATATGGGCTCACTATGGAAATTTCCTTTATTGGTGGTTTTAATTTAAACTTGTTTGTTTAAGAAAATATAGCTATATATGAGCTTATATGATGGGAAATTAGTAAATGCCAATATTCTGATATGCGTGTACGAGTACTGTAATCCCTGGCAAAAAAGTTAAAATAATTCCTTACTTTTCGAGAAGGAAAACGCGCGGTAATGATATCGAAGTTTAAATCTAATCCAATCTTAGCCAAAGAAAAACAACAAACAAACAATAAATAAAATGCTGAAAGTGGACGAAGGTACTTCTTTGCGCTTTTGTGTGGAAATGTTTCTATTCAAATATATTTACCTCTTCAATTCGATATGTTACAGAGGGTGTTGGTCCTAAAAGAAAATTCTCGCAGTTGTCGTAGACGTCTAAGATATTGTCAAGTAGTCTGTCGATACAGCGAGTGTTATTGTGTTTATTATGTTTAAACTCACCACATGACTTGGAATCACTTTCATCTCCGCAGTTGTCGTAGACGTCAAAGATATTGGCAAATAGTCCGTCCCTGTCACAGAGACCTTCAAACCACATTTGAGAAGAGAGAATCGTAGAAATTTGAAAGTATCCCATAGCACAATAATGTCATTTTGAAGTAATAACTTTGACAATTTAGCATATTTAAAAACGGACACAATGCTTAAAACATAAAAACATAATATAGAAAACCGATGGAAATCACTTTCTTCGATTAATTAAAAAAGTTCTATTCAAACAAATTTCATGTTGTATAGATATCGTGAGATGATAATTACAAGGTTATAACAGATATTTTTAGTTTTTGTGAGATATATAATTTGTCTAGGTTTTCAAAATGTGATTTACATGTCCCACTTCCGACAAAATTTCTCTTATGCCGTTTTTTGCCAGCTTATAAACTGTCAATATCTCAAATTGCCAGAAACCGTTAGAACTAGTAATTGCAGCAGTTGATATGTTGAATGTGTATTAATCTTTGTTCCTGGAAATTGCCGTGCACACGAGTGTTGAAAAACTAACATGTGCGCTTGGCCGGATTAGATTCTGGCAACATCCGTATTAATAGCGCGTCGTTCTTGCCAATTAAGCAAAAGCCCGGGACTGGTTAGGAGCGATAGATTTTAAAATCTATATGGATTCACACCAGTAAATAGCTTGAGAAACAGGTAAGTCAAGCCCCCCACTGCAAAATGAGGCGTTTTTTTGTTGTGAGCTCGCCTAATTATACCTAAAAAATGAGGAGAAATGCGAGACCGGGTTTGCAAAATCATGGTTGCTATCAATATAAGTATAAAAAATCTGTAGGAATATCAAAATAAAGGTTGTCAATGATATGTTATCTTGATCCGACAAACCATTTAACGTATTCTTACAGGGAACACGCTGCAAAAGTGCTCTGACCTCCCAGGTCCACGGTGCATGCTAGTCCTCACGGTCCAGTTCCAGTTAGCTCGAAAATTTTGGTTGATAACTACCCTTAATTCATTGATTGCTTGTTTAGGAGATCTGATGACCTTCAAGCAGAGTGTTAGCTGTAAGGTCGAGATGTTCATTGAGGAGAAAATGACGTTTTCATCTCGGCCATTTTGTACAGGAAACGAATGGACCAGCATTTAGTGGTGGGAAAAACCTATAGCTGAGTTGTGTGTGAGAGACTAGCGAAATCGTTTTGACCTCCCATGACCTCGGTAGTAAATTTGATCTGGTCAGCGGTGGTTTCCAAAACACCATGATAATAAAGGCAGCCCCCCTGGGGCATAGTGTTGTCTGGGCCGAGCGGGGGGGGGGTGGGTTTTCAGCGCAGGAGAACTGTTCGCGAGGCAAGGCAAGGTAAGTGTGAATGGAGTGAAACACTCTAGGCTGGCGGAGTTTATGAAGCGAAGTGTAAAATGAACGAGTCTAAGGTGAAAATTTCCGCAAGTCGGCTTGCAATGTTTTGGCCGATTAAAAATTAAAATAGCACACGTATGGAAAAAAGATAGGCCATGACAACTTTGTTCCTTGTGTGTTACTGCCGGTTTTACCAGTGATGGCGACTCTTATTTTATCCGGAAAGTGAAGCTATTTTGGATACATGTTAAATTGAAGTTGTTTATCAGCATATAAAAGGCCCCTGCTTTGGTGTGACATGCTTACAAGCACATCCCCCAGTAATACCCCCTCCTCGAGTAAACCCATCCCAGGAAGCCCCTCCCTTCAATTCTCAAAGGCCAGGCACTATAAGGATCAAGGGTAGTTATTTTATTTCTGATATATTGCTTTCAAGCAATGAGACAACAGAAAGTGTTTTTGGGTGAGCCCTATCTAAGATATCTTCAGTAGATTGCAGAATTGGATATTTTAGGACAATACTATTTTGTTGCCTCACTTAATAAAAAAAATTAATATTCTCATGAATGATCACAAACTGTGAAGGGGGATTCAAAAGACAGGAAATGCATTATTAGAAATATGAGTCTATATAGGGGATTACACACAGTAATAACTGAGAAAAAGGTAAGGCCAAGCCCCCCCATGAAGGGGCGGGCGGTTTTTTTTTTTGTGCCCTCGGCTAAGTAATACCCTAAAACCCGAGAGAAATGGCGAGACCTGGGTTGCCAAATCTGTTGCTATCAATATCAAGTATAAAATCTGTAGGAATATTCAAAAAAAGGTTTCATTGATATGTTATCTGGATCCGACAAACGAATTTTAACCGTATCTTCTACAGGGAACACCTGACTGAAAAGTGCTCTGACATCCAGGGTCCACGGTGCATGCTAGTCCTCACGGTCCAGTCGCTCGAAAATTTTGGGGGAATAAAATACCCTAATTTCAGATGTTGGGTAGGGATATGATGCACCTTTAAGGCAGAATGTTAGCGTGAAGGTCTGAGATGTTCATTGATGAGAAAAAGATCGTTTTCCATCCGGCCATTTTGTACAGGAATGGGACCAGCATTTAGTGGTTCGTGAAACCCAGTGGCCGGTATTCAAAAAGCGGGTTAACTTTAACCAGTGTTAATTTTAACCCTGGGTTAAATATCCAATAGAGGATAACATGAATTTAACCCATGATCGTGGGTTAAACCCTGTTTAACCCTGGGCAAGCTGTTTGACGACGAGGAAGTGCTTACCCATTTCATCATTGATTGCTCCCATGACCGTGTAAAGAGGATCCTCTCCTTGCCTATGAACTGGGAGTTTATATTTGAGCCCATTACAAGACAATGGTGCTTTGCTCTACATGTTAAGAGAGCCAGTCTGCTGAAGCAGAAGGCTGCTTTTTAAATATTCAGCATATATCTCTTCAATTTAAGCGTGTGCACATTTTTATACTGATTCACTCATAGGTTATTTGTTTTTCTTCGGTTCAGATGAACAAATACCTTTTGCATGACTCTGCTGCTGACATTGGGAGTTTAAACAGGTCAGCTCCTGTACTACTTATGTGGACACATACTTATCTTTTAATTGCTTTGCAACAACACCTATACCCATCATACGCAAGCTGTTTTTTATGGCTGTATTTGTATAGTGAGCATCATGCATTTCCATATATTTATGTATCCTGAAGTGACATTTTTTAACTTTTTATACAATTTTTGTACTTATATATATTTTGTATATGGACACAATCTGCACAATAGTGCATGGACTCACACATTTAATGAGCATGTCGCCTGCAGCATTAATATATAGTATTCATGATTTTATATTTCCTCATGGACCTATTGAGCATGAGTTTGATGGTACAAGTTGCTTGTAATGTAATATTTCGTTTTTTCTGCGTTTGTTTAAAGGTTTTAAGGACCCTTCAGCAATACTTCTACTACTACTATACTCGATTCGCGTTGATACGTTCGTCCCCCTGGAGTTTTGGACCTATTCAATTAAGTCGGAGAGGGAAAATGAAAGAATTCAAATGCACGTGCCACACCGGATTATCTTGGAGGACACTCTGGTCATTTAACTCACTCACCTGCCACTAAATACAATTTCATTCATGTATGGAAACGCATAGTGTATTTCAGGCCTTAACATTCCTCACAATAACATGATTAACAGAAGTCCCTGCGCCTCATTGAATTGTTCACCTCCGCAAGAATGGTACGGGGTCACATATCAGATGAATCGAGTATACTACTAACCCGCTTTGTGAATACCGGTGTCATAACTACCGTGTCCGCGTGACTGAGTGTCCTACCACCCATCTGTCTATTGTGTTCGCCATTGAGTGCTGTATACATCGTTTGTTTCAGCAATGTACCCAATGGTCTCGTATACAAGGTCACGGTTTATTCCGTACATGTTGCTATGGTAGCTAGGACACTCTCTCATGGGGGACACTCAATTTCTTTACACCGGCCTCTGTGTTAAGTCCAAGAGGATATAGCATCAGAATGGTATATTTTACATATACGACATTCACATTGGTTTGAAATTTTAACTACTTAGTTCTCCAGGAAGAAAAGGATGAATTTGCATTAATCTTTTTTCCTGGAAAGGGTCAGTGCACACAAGTGTTGAAAAAACCCCATGTGAGCTTGGCCGCCTGGAGAACTAAGTAGTTAAAATTTCATATGAAATGTGAATTTCGTATATTATGTAAAATATACCGTTTTAATGTTTTCCGCTAGGAAAGCGATTAATCTATCGCTCCCCTAGATTAAAATATATCGCTCCTCTGTACTTGTGTGCACTGGCCATTTCCAGGAAAAAAAAAAAGATTAATACAAATTCATCCTTGTCTGTGTGGAGAAATAAGTAGTTACAATTTCATAGCGATATGTTAGCAAGAATTTCAATGATCACAGAATAATTACCCCTGCTAAAAGACGTATAAGCAAGTCTTAAACCACTGAAGGATCCTGTAGCATCGGGTTTTAGACGAATGGTAAGGGAATTTCCCGTAGAAATTATTTGTGCGTATTTGCCCTGCAAAACGCTCTCCTTATTTAGACGAATCACCTTTGAGATATCCAAGTTGGGACCATTGTAGATTTGGATACCATCAACACAATCTCTAACCGCCGTCAACAATATGTGTCGATTAGGGGAGGTTTGGAGAGTGAATGGGCAGTCCTCGTTGTTGGGTAAGAGCACACTCGTATCTAACTCCATTACACCTCCGCTTTTATCAATATCCAAAACGTGTCTACATTTGAAGTTCTCTGAAAAAGAACACAGGATACGGAAACGAAAAACAACAACAACAACATAAATTATACCATGGAAAATACAGTTTCATCTCTGTGTCATCGGTTTCACTTACTCTTCATTAAACAATTAATATACATCAAAATCAACAATCTTATAGGGATTTCTTTGAGTGTATAAAAATAATTTTCATCTGTCTGTCTGTGGATAAATTCATATTTTTCCCAACCCGGTGTGAAAGCAGATATAGTCCGGTGGGAGCCATAGTCCGGGCTCCATAGACGATAACGGAATAAAGCGTGAAACTAATGTTGCGTAAAGAGTCAATTGAATCGATTGCCCTATTGTTCACCATTGTTCCCGGACTATGAGTACGGCGGTCAATGGTTACTTCTACACCGGTGTGAAAGCAACTATAGTCCAGCGGAACATAGTCCGGGCTCCATAGACGATAACGGAATTATTAAACGTGTGAAACTAAATGTTGCGTGAAGAGTCAACTTAAAGTCTGACTCAGAGATTGATTTCGAAATATTATTTTTTGGTTTAATAAGGAAAAATAGTCAACTAGAACTAAAGATAGAACCTAATATGGACACTTCCGAAATTTGAGGATGAATCGATTTTGCGTTTTGATTGCAGTAAACATTTATGTGTAGTGAGGTCCATAGGATAGTGTATAACAAAAACCGGATCCGGAATTGTATAACAAAGTGTGATTTTCTTTATGAAGGAATACGATTTGAGCTTAGCAATTTCACACAGGAGTAGCTATTTAGGACAAGCATTATGGACATGCAAAAGAATACGATTTTTTTGGAAATGAGGGCCGCCCTCGTCAGAAAATCCTATGAGTCAGCCTTTAAATGAGTTGCCTATTGGAGTACGACGGACTATAATTACTCTACACCGGTGGTCCAACGTCAATAATTTCTGAACCGTCCTGAAAAACCCTACTATTTAATTGTTTGAGTATCCTAAACTACCTTAACAGAAGGCCTAACACAATGGGATAGACAATAGTACATGGGGAAATGTAATTAATGTTTTGGTTTAGTTTTTTCATATACAATTTTGACACCATGTTTTTCCAATACAGAATTTCATGACGAATCGGAAAATCATGGGTTTTAATCTTATGGCCGGTTTCACAAAATGCGGGTTAACTATACAGTGTTAATTTTAACCCTGGGTTAAATATCCAATAGAGGATAACATGAATTTAAACCCATGGTGCTGGTTGAAACCCTCTGTGTTAAACCCTGGGTTAGTTAACCCGCTTTTGTGAATTACTGGCCTTTGTGTTAAGTCAAAGAGGATATAGCATGAGAAGGGTATATTTTACATTATTTCTGGGCATTTACATTGGTTTAATTTTAACGGCTTAGTTCTCCAGAAGAAAGGATGGAATTGCAGTAATCTTTGTTTTCCTGGAAAGGGTCAGTGCACAAAGTGTTGAAAAAACCATGTGAGCTTTGGCGCGGAGAAACTAAGTAGTTAAAATTTATATGAAATGTGAATTTCGTATTTATGTAAACTATACCCTTTTAATGTTTTCCTCTAGGAAAGCGATTGATCATCGCTCCCCTAAGATTAAAATATATCGAGCCTCTGTTATTGTGTGGAATGGCCATTGCCAGGCAAAAAAAGATTAATACAAAATTCATCCTGTTGTGTGGAGAAATACGTAGTAGTTACAATTTCATAGCGATATGTTAGCAAGAATTTCATGATCACAGAATAATTACCCATGCTAAAAGAAGTATAAGCACGTATTAAAACACTGAAGGATCCTGTAGCATGGGTTTTGGACGAATGGTAGGGAATTCCCGGTGTAGAAATTATGTGTAACGTTATTTAATCTCAAAATTCTGCCAATCCTCATTTGGACAAATCACCCTTGAGTAATTCAAGTTGGGACCATCATAGATTTGGATATTATCAACGAAATCTCTAACCGACGGTCAACAACTATTTGTCGATTATGGGAGGTTTGGAGAGTGAATCGGCCTGTCCGTTGTTGTGAAGAGCATACTCGTTATTAAACTCCAAAAAACTCCGCTTTTATGAAGACCCCAAACGGGTCTACATCGAAGAAAAGTTCTCTGAAAAAGAACACCAGGATACGGGAACGCAACAACAAACACCATCAATTATACCATGGAAAATACAGTTTCCTCTCTGTGTACGGTTTGACTTACTTTTATTAAAATTAATATACATCAAAATCAACAAATCTTATAGGGATTTCTTGAATGAGAAAAATAATTTCATATGTCGTCTGTGGATAAATTATATTTTTTCCAACCCGGTGTAAAGGGGAAGAGGAGAGATATATATAGTCGGGCTCCATAGACGACAAGGAATTAAAGCGTGAAATCTGTTGCGTGGAAGAGTCAACGGAATCGATTTTGCCCTATGTTCACCATTGTAGTCGGAGTGAGCCCGGGGATAGGTACAAATACTACATGGTTGGAGGAGAATAGGGCACACTATACGGCTGTCCGATTTTCCGATTATCAACATGTAGTATTTGTTTTATTACACCTCACTGGGCTTGGGGACGAGGTTGTGGGAAACAGTCAATCTATTTCCAAGGGAAATAGGCTTGCGTAATAGGAATCAACCAACGAAATAGCTGATTACGTTCATGATATTCATGAGGGCAGTGGCGGAGAGGACCAGACGTCTTTTCTGGGGGGGGGGGCAACGGGGAGCAAAGTTAAATTCGGGGGGGGGGGGCAAAAGTGAAATTCTGGGGGCCCAAAATCGCTGATGAATTTTCCCAAAATGGTGATTTTGGCCCCAAATCTTGCCCACAATCCCTTATTTTCTTTAGCCAGGGGGGAGGGGTGCACAAACTAGGGGGGGGGGGCAAATGCCCCCATTGCCCCCCCCCCCCCGTGGCGCCGCCACTGACGATGTGTAAAAAGATACAAATACTACATGGTTAGAGGGGAAATAGGGCGCACTATTTTCCCAAGATACTGGCTACGAGACTATCACTCACAACCCAGAAGGATGAGGAGTGATACGCCCGTAGCCAGAGGAAATAGTGGGCCCCATTTTCGATATCAAACCATGTTGTAGCATTGTTTTATACACCTCACTGTGACTCTGGGGCGATGGATGTAGGGGAAACAAGTTCAATCTATCCCTAGGAACTAGCACGCCTAATAATAGGAATAGGCCAATGAAATAGCATGATATGTTCATGAATATTCATGAGGGGGAGCAACATGGTCTTGCTACTGACGTTAATCCATGTGAGATAAAGGTATTACATACAAGCTACAGCAACATGTTCAATACGTGGATCTGGGTTTCCTACCGGAAATCATTTTGTTCCGCAAATTCTTATGCATTGTGGGATAGGAATGCACCAACGATTGTGTGGAGGTGTAGTAGATAAAATAAATAGCGCATATATATTCTTATGGTGTTTTGTGTGTCATACGGTAATTTTTCGGTATAACGTGCAAAAACCGCTTGCGGTACATACAATTTTACCAGTAACGAGTACTCTTTGATTGCCTTGTAATTTTGCGCCACAAAATGTGCGCGTAGTTTTAAAGGAGGCGACAAACCGCGAGCGTGCATGGAGTGATGACCGGATGACACAAAACCACCATAGAATATATATGCGCTATTATTATCTCCTCCTACATCTTGGTGCATTCCCATCCCACAATGCATAAAATTGGGCGGTAACAAATTATTTCCGGTAGAAAACCCAGGATCCACTTATAGGCTATTTTAAGACCAGTTAACATGGTTTACGTTTCTTGAGTCGGTCATGTGACCCGGAAGTACTGCTGATCAGCAGCAAAACCAAAACATGCGATCACTGTATACCGCTGTATAGTAGTCGGCCGGTTTAGTTTAATTTATTAATCGTCATAAAACGCTTTTTGAATTTCACCATAAATATGGTCTAATTAATTATATTTACTACTGCCCTGCTACTCAACAATGCCAACATGTGCTGTTCCGTCGTTGCGCTATAATCTAAGGACTCCAAAGCGCAAATAGCATTATACTCAAAAAGCTGTGATCCCAATTCTACAAATGTATACATTTTTTATGAGAGCATATTATAAGGATTGTAAATCTGCAAAGTTTGAATGGATATGTCAGGGTGTACTAACAAATCTACAGGTGATACGACAATACAACAGTAACAAATAAAATACCATTTCTTTTTTACACTGCATTATTTCCATGACATTATGAAAATGAAAAAAAAAATATTCATATTTGGAATGACTAATAAATCCCTTTTCATAGGCAATGTGGTATTTTTGTAGCACATTAAATACTCTCATGTGTGATGTGTGCTATACAGGGTGCAACAAAGTAATTGAATTTAATTAATGATTTTTTCCCTTAAGAAACATTTGAGCTAAATAGCATTCCCCTTTTTTTAATTACATGTTTTGTGTAAAGGTATCATCTTGAATTTCATTTTGTAGCAATACATCAATTAGTGCAACCAGAAATATAGATGGTGGTCAAATGCGCTGATATCAACCTCCCTTGGACCCTACATGAGCTGTGAGTGACCGTGAAATCAACTAGCTGAATAATTATTAAAACAATGTGTTTATTTCTAATCTAATCATGACCAAGTGTTAGCAAACGTGAGCTTCTAGGTGAGTGAAGGTTCAAAACAAAAAAAAAGTAGAAACAAACAAAAGGCGATTTATGCAGGCTCAATTCTGGATGCAGGTAATGTGAAGGAGTATGATCACGAAACACTGTCATGATGAGCGAGTCGAGTTCTTTCTACGGGGGAGCTCATCAGTTGGAAGCTGCAGTACTTTTTGATAATATTCTTTGATTTGGAACTGGATTCTTCTCTTTTCAACTTCCACTCAGGACAAGATGATTGGTGAGGCCCCTCTACTTACATTTTTGGTATTATTTTTTCGCGTTCATCTCATTAACCCCAGCCTAGGCTTAGCTGGGTCTGGTCTTGGCCCTGGGTAGACCTATCACCTATCATGCCTAGCTAAGGAGTAGGAGCGCTAATGACGCGAAATAATAGCCAGAGTACATGTCACCGGATGTAGTTTTGACCAATCATTGAACAAACTATGTATTCGGTATAATAAAACGAATATTGACTGGTCTTATATCGGTGAATGATGGAGATTATCGCTCCCTCGTTGGCCTAGAATACCTGTCCTCATCTATTAGGCCTAGCATACCGGGCCTACTAGACCTCTGTAGGCCTAGCATACTATGTAGGCCTAGCAACTATTGCTAGCAATACCTTGCCTACTACGCCTCGTGGTGATAGTTAGGCCACTAGGCAGGTAAATGCTATGGCAACTCGGGAGCGATAATCCCCATCATCACCCTCATGACTAGTGTTTCAATATTTGTTAATATTTAACAGAACTGTCGATTTGGACAGTACACAATATCACAAGATTCAATTTCTCGCATACATAGTCCTGTGAAGTAAACAAGTTCCAATCAGAAAACCTGTACAGGTCAAGTAGGCCTACGTCCCAGCTTAGGCCTAACTTGCATTTTGCGGTTTAAAGAAATCTGTCAGACCTTGTGGAAAAACCCGGATCCTAACTGCACTCTGTCATTTGGCTTCTGCCCGCGTGAACGGTGCACTGATGAAAACAAATGGGAATAGGAACTTGGAATAAAGAGGCCACTTCTTCAGATCACCCGATACAGATTATACGCCTAAAGGATCTGTATGCTTTTAGGGACTCGTGCGGTGAATGGGCATGGTGTGTGGATGAGGTAGATATGTCGCCGTAGTGCATCGATCTCAATCTTTTTTGTTATCTCCAACACGTAAATCTAACTCATAAGGATCGGGTTAATGTTCCTCAGATTTTGTTTTCAGCAGTCGCTCCAAGTAACTCTCCGCTCTGCGATTGTTGTCAGATAATCTTTAACATATTCACATTTCGTTCCATCTTCACCGATAAATAGCTTGAAGAAAAAATTTTCGCGAAAACTTCCACCACAGTGGATGCTGAGATTTATACACGCGTGTCAAGCACTGTTTACTATGCTGGGACAGCTGGGACCTCGAAATGTTTTGTATTTACAATTGATGCTGACGTCAGATGTTAACTGGTCTATAGTGATTGAGCGCGAATTTTAAAGGGGCATTTCGTGATCCACAGCCTCGTCCCCCCGACTTACCTAAAAAAAGTTGAGATTTTTATGCAAAAAATTCGCAATTTTGTATTTTCTGTCAGTAAACGGACAGAAATTACTGTACAGTGGTCTATGTTTGCTCATAATAACAAAACGCAAGATCAGAATCAACTGAAATTTTGGGAATAAGCTTTTCTGAAGGATACCTAGCGAAACATGAACAAAACAGAAGGGGTTAGAATCACAAAATGCACCTTTAAAGGCACAAGCCCTGCAGGTGCGCACGCATACAGCCGGCACTCTTTGTTTTCTTTTCTTTCTTGCCTGGCGGTAGCGTCATATTAGTGGGGGACTGTAGTGCACAGATCTCATGTGGGTGTGCAAATCTGGATAAAACTGTGAATTTTGGCACACAACTACTTTGATAATTAAAAAAAATGATGGAAGCACTTGCCACATCCTTTCATGGCCCCAGCTTGAATTTCAAGGTTACACAGGGGTAAACAATTTAAACTGTTCCGATTGTGTTGAAAAGCACACCATGTCTGGGGATTCAAAAAAGGTATAGTTTATACTATGGTGAAAAAGTCAATTTTGGTTTGTACAGGGGTCAAAAATTAAAAGTTGCTCCAATTTTTGTAAAACGTGGTTCAAGTTGTTGGTTCAGCTCATAGAATGAAATATAGGAATTGTTTTGACTATCTTACGTGTCTGGTTATTAACATAAATGGCGACGAAAGTCAACAGCTATTGCCAGCTATTGGATTCTACTGACCTGTGACCCATTTTGTTGGATAACGTGAACACTAAGCATAACAGATATGGCAAACTATTCCTTATTTAAATCCTTTAAGCTAGGGAAACAATTTGCACCACATATTACCTGAATCAAAGCAACTTCTAACTTTTGACCCATGTACACACCAAAATTGACTTTTGCACTATTTTTACAATTTTTACCCCATAACTCCGAAACTATAAGCCACAGATAGTGTCAACTACGCCAATTGTGATTGGCTGATTGCAGTGTACAAGCTCCTGCTAATGTATCTGGGTGACGACTGTGAATAGTCACTGTAACTAGCCAGCCATGTTGTGATCTACAGCTTCTCTGCAGTCAAGGTATGTGGTTGATTGTTGATGACATAAATCCATCCCTTAACCTTAGTGGCGTGGTGGCAGCACTGGATTAAGAACCTACCTCATCTCTAGTCTACCTTGCAACCTCAACTTCCACGAATGTTGTGAATCTACCTGAACTTTTTAGCTTAATAAGCTTAATCAACATGGGTCTACAAAAGATAATAGGCATTTTGTCACTTCTCAACCGTGTGAGGACAATCAGCTATAATATAGAGCTGTCATAACCCCTTGTCTTGTTAAGAGCTCTTGCATTGTTCACTCATATTATCAAAAATCATGGCGTCCAACCTGCTCTCTCCGAAGAATGGAGTCTCACAAAACATTAAACTGTCAATTCTTTTGAAATTGGAAACCAAACTTAATACCTCTATCATTAGAATTAGACGCAAACTTCTCTCCTTACCTTGTTGACGGTCAAACGTGGGGTAAAGAAAACAACGACATCTCCCCTTCGTACCTGACGGATGACGGCCCAAACGTACCAGAAGCCATTCGCAAAACCGCACAACAAAAGTGTGCTACTCTGGACCTTATGCTAGGGCAAATTGCTAACTAACTGCCCGGTTCAATATCGGCCCGTAACACCCTGGTCAAAAATTCCAAATGCCCGTCTGATGATATTTGCAGCTTATTCGCCTCCATTAGGGATTTCAGATTAATGTGGCCATTTCATTTGAATTTCCTTCAGATCCAACTTGAACCAGTATGAACCCCAGAGGATTTATGCCAGATGCTCCTTGCTTTGTAGAGGACAACTTACTTGTCAAAGATGGTGGTTATTTCTTTCCACCATGGTAGTGCTGTCGATGATGATGAAGAGGTTAACCCAACACGGGGATACGTCATAGTTCTAACATGGCAACCGATTGCTTCACACGTAACTGCCCCAACTTGTAAAACAACGATAGGGACCACGACTTCTCTCGCGGACACACTAGCTCTATCAAACCATAAATCTTCCATGCCTAGACAGCTTGCTCGACTAATTACAGTCCACGAGATTCCTGCTCCATGCGAACCAAATTTCCCTCGGTCCATTCATACATAAGCAACTTCCAAGTGGTCGACCAAGAAATAGTATAGTGCTTCGCAACAACCACGCTCTTCTAAGTCGTGCCCCATATGTCAGCAGGTTGGTAGGCAGGAATCCAAACACTTTCTTTCCTTGATCGAATGTCCCCTACCCGTCCCAGAGAAAAGACAAGAAAGTTCATCCTTCGTGCTCAGCAGGTTGCTTAATATCTTTGACGACGATATTGATGAAAAAAGTCGAAACTCATCAGGACACAAGTAACATGTGGCCTATTTAACCAGGGTGACGTAGCTGACCCCATCCTATTTTCCGCTACCCGGTTTCGTTACTGCCAGTCCACCATTTTCTCAACGTCTTTCACATCACCACACAGTAAGGATAAACCATGATAGTGGTCAGAAGGCAACCTCATTCGGGAAAGTAAGGCGAGATCCATCCAACGCGCATCTCGTCCCACATCGCAAAGTCTGCTCACCAGGCTGATGGATCCTACCATCTAGCTGTCGTAGGAAGAAACCACAGTACACAATCCCCCCCTACCCGTTATGGGGACGTGATTCACATTCGACGTTTTGGTGATCAGAATCTGGATGTTTGATGTTTTAGCCGCATCCCATTTATGAAGTACACGACGTCAATCAATACGACCTGCTAAGCGACAGATAATACTGGGGGACCACGTATGTTTATGGATCCCTGCCTACTTCCTCCAAACTGTCCAACAATCTACGGTTCGTTCTCACATAGACGTGCTCCGCCAAAGACCACAACCCTCTGACCAGGAGACTTCATTGAGGGCGAACTCCCACAAGAATGTTCATGATGACGATACAGTTGTCCTTGGACCACGTATTGACAACCCAATCTGTGACTCTCTAAAACCCAAATCGTGTCCTATCCCCCCCCACCATCTGCAAAGTTGTTGCGGGAAAATACGCATTTCCCTAATCTCACCACCGAACCCTCTAATTTTGGAAACGACGGCAAAATATCATTTTGGCTCAAATACACTCCGTGTACATACCGGAAAACAGGGAATCTGTACCTGTACGACAAAGTCACAAAGTACAACTGCACTTATACTACAACCATCATACCCCAGTACCACCATTTTCTACAGGATCGTGTCGTCGAGCCAGATAAGATCCTAAAACCCCCCGCAAATCAGATAAGATTTCACACCCTTCAAGAAGAGTATGATGGAGTCTTCAACCCATCGTTTCCAGGCTACCATGGATCAGCTGCACTTCACGGCCGTTGTTAATATGGGTCCGGTACAACAACCTTCCCCCGTTCACAACGCAAGTGCGACTACCCTCATTACATTGCGACGCCCTTACAAAGCTTCAAAATGCTGCAAAGTAATTTCGATTCCGCTGGAAAGAAATTGAGTGGTTTGCACGTCCGGAAGATTTTGGGATCAAACGTGGAGTAACCCTCGATCCTTATTTTTGATTAAAAGCCCATGTGGTGACTTCAGACTTGTTACCAAAAAAAAAATCCTTTGGCGAAGTAGGGTGACCGCTACAAATCAAACCCCAGCCATCACTCACGCCAGATGTAGATTCAACGCTACGAAAAATAGCAAGAGAGATGGAAGTTTCTAATAGCTACGGATCTACACCAGTTGCATTTTACCAGATCCTCTATCTCGCGCTCGATGAAGTATTTCGTCGTAGCCACCCGTTTCGTCTCGTGCCGGCATCAGGGTTCTACACTCGTATCTAGCAATGGGAATGCCTGGTCCCCGAGACTGCCCTTAAAGAGTTAAGGTGCCGCATACTAGGTGATCTTCTTGAGAAGGGCGTGGTCGCCCAGCTTGCCGATTACCTTTATTGTGTGAGGCTACCCTGTTGAAGAACTACTCAGGAATTGGCGATCAGTACTCCCAGGATCTCGCTGCCAATGCAATCTTCACCTTTCGGCAAGCAAGACTGTTGTGTGTCCCAAGAGCCAACAATCCTGGATGGATTTGGTCATCGGCACCCTCAGAGCCATCGCCCACAAAGTTGCAACCTCAGTCAATGTGCCCTCCCTCACCATGTCCTGGATTCGTTTCGTTCATTTATCGGGTTCATACAAAGTCCTGGCACGAGTAATACCGAACTGTGCTCAGTATCTCAGCCCCTTGATATCGCAACACGATCGCAACAGCTGATTAGGCAATCCAAGGGTAAGATACAGTGGACGGAGGACCTGTACTCTGCCTTCACAGTCGCCCAAAAGCTCTTGAATCATGTCACAAACACAGGTCACACCACACCCTACCTACCTCGTCCTGACGACCATATGGATTTGTGAAACTGATGGATCTGTACAAGAAGTCCAGCATAGATACAACCCTTTCTGTTACCCGCAACAATAAACTTCTTCTTGCCGGTTTCTTTGTGGGCCCCCCTAAAACTCCGAGTCGTCAACCCACATGTTACTATGTGAAATTGAAGCTCTCTCCATTGCTGCATCTACCAAACACTATTGGTTGGTCCAGATCTCAACCAGTCCGCGCCACAGAGCATGCATCCTTACTGATAGTAACCATGTGTTCAAGCCTATTAAAAGCGCGGTCGTGGTGAAGTTTCTGCAATCCACGAGTTGCCCCCTTCCTTCTACGTTGTCTTTTTCCATGCCTCTGTCCGCCATCGTCTTGCCGGGGTCTGCAACGTACCCTCTGACTTTGCAGTCGAGCGGCGCCCCGGACTGTCCTCGGATCCCCACATGTCAAAATCTTCACCTTTATTCAACGGGAATGAAGTAGGCACAGTGCTGCGCATAACCTCCCAAACGTCCTGGCAGGCCATGCCCGCCTCCACAAGTAAGGCTGCTTGGTTGGATATCCACCAGGATTGCCCGGACTTACGTTGGTTGGCCATGCCCACTTGACTCATGGTACACGTCCATCCAAGAAGGCTAAACCATGTTAAGGATGTAAACGAATGCTTCAAGTTGCATCTGTTGCTAGGGATGGTCTACTAGTTACCCGGCGTGAGCAACGCTAACAAAACATCGTCATGTGACTTGCATCATGTTCCCCTCCAGATAATCAGCGGATTATTAACCGCCCTTCATATCCGGCTTCAGCATCCAACACGTCACCAACTCCGCTTGGTTATTACCCGGCGCCACTTCTACGCCCTTGGATCTGGATAAGGCAATTGATCAAGTGTCATCTGCCTGCCATCATTGTGCATCCCTCAACAATGTAACCCCAACCAACTTCTTGAACAGTCAACAACTGACCCTCCTGTAACCGTTTGTGTTTCCTTTGCCGCTGATGTACTACGGCGCAGTAGACAGTACATTCTTGTTCTCCTCCGCGAGACGTCCCCATCCTTCACCACCTCGTGTATCATAGAGAATGAACGTCATGAAATGCTCCGTGATGCTTTGATTCGCCTTTGCATTGAACAGCGCCCTCTGGATGGACCGGTCCTCCATTCTTATCAACTGGATGCAAGCCTCCGGGTTTGCGCCGTCTCTCAGTGATAGCCTCTGAGCAGCATCCCTTTAAGCATTGAAGTTGGCCTATCAGAATAATCAACAAGAATCCGTCGCGAGAACAAACGCTTTCGTGAACTTGAAGATGAATTGGTTCGCCCTTGATCCATCAGGGGGGTCCCTATAAGCGCCCTCACCTTTCCGTGTGAGTCCGCCAACCTAATGGCCCGTGTCAGAATCTGGCCTCTATGCCAGAGAGATGTTCTACCAACGTGATCAGTTCACAATGTTTGCAAATTTCCAGTCATTGACCAACAGCTCATTCAATCCCAGTGTCCATCGCGTAGTTATAACCAACCAACAACGTGAAAAGGCGAAGTGTCACCCTCCATCAGCCCCCGTGTCTCACACAATTGAATTGGGTGATCTGTTGACCTTCATACTAACCGGTATAAATCGCATGCCAGAAGTCCGTATTTTGTTACTCTGTCGATGGCCCGTGGTTGCAATGTCGAAGTTTCCATGCCTCCCAGTGAGAAAGCTTCTACCGCATAAGAAGGCTGAGTGTATTCAAAGTGCCTTCATACTGGACCGTCCTCCTTCCCGACCCGGGTCGACAAGGCTTCACTATGGAGAACCAAAACCTAAATGAGCCTCAACACCAGGACCTCCTCCCAACAGATTCCGCTATAATTGCCCCACACCAGCCTCACCGCCGCACTTCAGAACAAGAAACCCTACACGCTCCTCCGTTACATATCACACCTGCCGCATCCGAGATACACGCTTCCACCACATAACAGAGCTGAGCATCCAGCTTCAGCTACCACTGACAATGGTTCAGCAAGCTATACTACATCTAACGCCCAGCGCCCAAGACGTTCGGCACGACGTCGTCCAGCGAATCCCCATCACGCTTGAAGCACTTTGTGTATGGATTACTGAACTCAGGACCTGTATGATTTGTATAGTAAAATTTCTTCTTTAATACAGCGTTTCAATCGGTTACTTATGTGTGCTACTTTAGCGTGTCAATATTGGCATTGTCATTAGAAAGTTAGATTTTCTACAGAGTTGAGTGTTTTTGGCCTATGTTGGCTATTTTCGTGTTTACTTGAACTTTGAGCTCGTCATTTCGCCGAGCGGTGTTTGAACTTTATTGAAATTTTTTATACGTTCGCATGAGTGCATTTCTACTTTCCAAATAGCTCTGGACTCTTTCAATTCAAGACAAAGGGGGGACAAGCAGGCGGACACAGAAGACATAAGAGAAAAAGAAAGCAGCTACGCCAATTGTGATTGGCTGATTGCAGTGGACAAGCTCATGCTAATGTATCTGGGTGACGGCTGTGAATAGTCACTGTAACTAGCCAGCCATGTTGTGATCTACAGCTTCTCTGCAGTCAAGGTATGTGGTTGATTGTTGATGACATAAATCCATCGCTACAGTCCCCTGCTATATGGCACATCGTCTATTGAATGGACTTTCCCGGAAGCATTGGAAATGGGTCTTCATAGTTTTGTTATATGCCAGATATGATGTGTCTCTCTGATGTGATGCTTTGCAGCTTCCAAATTCTCAATTCCTTTTCTTTAATTAAATGGTAGGCACTCCCCCTGGGGTAACGTAACATATGGAGCACAGCAGTAGCAGTAGCAGCAGCAGTAGCAGTAGCAGTAGCAATAGTAGTAGTAGTAGTAAATCTGGCTTTGTCCCCATGTTACGAGGCCACGTTAACTTGTGTCCTTTTTTCCGAATTTGAAAATAATGTTTTGCCCCTAACTTTTAGGTTTCTTGGTAGAATTCTAGTTTTATTGCTTAAATGTTGTTGTTTTATGACCCTGTATGTGTGGTATAAATTTCGGAAAGTTGTTTCCATATGGGGGGGGGTGCTCCATGTCCTCCAACGGAAGTAGGAAGACCTTGTCCACTTATAAGTGTTAAACATATTAAGGGTTGGTTTCTTTTTCACGACCTGAGTTTGAGACGTGCGACGTTTTGGAACTAATGACTTCACAATCGTGGCTGCTTTTTAACACAAAGCATCGTACGTCGTAACTTTCCCGTTAACACGGTTATAGTAGATTTCAAATTAAGTGAGACTCCATGCATATTTCGATAGGTGGATTTTGAAATGGGGTTCAATCCCCGGCCAAGGGGAGACTAGGCCTTTGTTGCCATTACAAAACATATTTTGTCCATGGTACAAAGCTACTCTACAAAATCGACTTATTGGAAACTGATGCATTCAGTTCTACAATAAGCTGTTAATGATAGAAAGACTTATTCCATGGTTGCCCCGGAGATGAAATCATCTTTGCTCTAATACAAGGTTGGCCCATTTGTAATGGCCAAATAAAAACTTAGTTGTGTTACGCGTGCATTGATATAAGAATGTATTATTTCACCAATGTTGTGATGAGCAATTATATTTTGCAGTGTAAAAGTTAATTTATGTTCAAATAACAACGTTTAATGAAATAATTCCTGGTGTTTTCATCCTGAATTAAAATATCCAAGCTATCTTAGATGTGAAATAATGTATTTTAGGTCAACATTATTTACTAGCTTCATTACTATACATTGTATGAGTACCATAAGCCTTTTTACCTATGGCCATTAAAAAATAATTTCTCTTACATCTGACGGTGAATGGGCAGACCTAAAACTTTTAATGAGGTCTCACTTATTTTGAAATCTACTCTAGCTATCTGGTGATTTTATATGAACTTTAACCTTCCAATATGATCATCACTAGAGCAGTCGCCAGAGCAGCCACAGCAAGCCCAAGGAAGACGACTGTAAATATAAACCGGATGTGTCTTCCCTTCATATCTGTTAAATGACGGAAGAGAAAAAAAGAAAATTCCAATATAAATGTTTAGCGAGGGATTGATATAGAGCACTGACCTCTACACATGGATAGCGGGCTGCCGCACAGTTCAATGGTCGCCGAGTGAAACAACAGGAAGTTGGTTTTTGACCCATACAATATGGCGGAAACAATGCATACACCTGCATACACCTGCTGTTGTTGGACAAGGTGTATGTATTGTTTCCCGCCATATTGTATGGGTCAAAAACCAACTTCCTGACGTTTCAATCGGCGACTCTGACCCGCTTATCCATGTGTAGAGGTCAGTGATATAGAGCAGGAGCAGAATATCATAGGGTCCTTGTTCATGTTCATGCCCGCCTACATCTAAGGTTTGACACCTTTATTAGTTATTATGGACCCTCTACATCAATGCAAGGTAGTTAGTGGTCTCAAATTATGGTGTCACTTTTTCAATAGGGCCAATTTAAGGTTACACAGGGGTCAAACTTTTAAACTACTCCAAACATGTTGAACATTTTTCATATTGTTGTCTAGTCATAAGGATTCCAAAAATGTATAGTGCGTACCACTTACGACAATTGGTTTTGGAGTTATAGCGTAAAATGACTAAAACGGTAAAAAGGTCAAACTCAATTTGTACAGGGGTCAACATTGAAAGTTACTCTGATTATATTTTAAATGCTTGCAAATTGTTGCCTGAGGAAAGAGGACTTCCAAAAAGTATTGTTTGATTATGGTAAATGTTCACTTACCGAGATAAGGTCAAAGAAGGTCAGTGCAATTGGAATATGTTGCCCCATGACCTATTTTTTGTCACATAACATGATAACTATGCATTGTAGATGCTACAGACTATTCCTTATTTTGAAACATTAAGCTAGATGAACAATTTGTTTCATTTTTTAAAACCAAAATTGGAGCAACTTCTGATTTTGACCCCTGTACAAATGGAAATGTATCTTTTTTGCACTTTAAACATTTTTACCCAATAACTCCAAACCAATGGTCATAGATGGTACAAACTATACATATTTGGAATCCTTGTGACTAGACGGACAATATGGGATACATTTCTACATGATTGGAGTAATTTAAAAGTTTGACCCCTCACCCCTGTGTAAACTTAAATGGCCCCTATTGAAAGAGTGACACCACAATTTGACACTACTAACTACTTTGCATTGATATAGAGGGTCTATAGTCGGGTATGTATGGTACACCGCCCGTGCCCCCCCCCCCCCACAGAACTTTACCCACACCAACTTATTAGGTGCCTTTTAGGGTCCTAAAACACTTTTGTGATGTTACAGTGAATAAATCCCGATGCTCTCGATATTATCCAAGGATGGCCGCCATGATGGCTGCCACATTGGGTCAAATTGGTCAAAAAAAGTCATATATCAGCTAAGTAATACCAATAACCCACAATAAATGGTTAGTTTGCAACCCTCACCAATTCATTTTTGGTATTCTTGTTTTGCTATATTGCTTCAAATCCAAGATGGCGGCCGATATGGCCACCAAAAGTAGTAAATTGTGAGAAAACGCGAATATTAGACAAAACAATCGATGAAAGAATAAATGAGATGATCAGATAATGTTTTATTCCATAGAAACTAATTTAAAGCATACTTTTGTTCTGTTTCAATGCACTAAATTCAAGATGGCCAGCAAAATGGTCTAATTTCTGAGGAAAAATCATGCATTATTGATAAGATAAGATAACGTAATCCATATTTAATTGGATTTTCCACCGCTTTAACACACACACACTTGGTATAATGACATACAATTTCAATGGCGATACGGGTTCTTTTGACCAAACTGGTTCGATAAAGTCTCCACATCGTGTCCAACCATATTCTGTAGGAGGCGGTATATCCGGATTATGACCTATTCCATTGCACTGTCCTGTAATTTGCACGCTTGTTGTGAGACACACTTGGTTGTATAAATAAAAAGGAATACCATTTTGTTATAAATCTAGAGATATCTAAAATAAAGCAAAGTGATAACCTATAGGCGTTTTATTTAGCGATTGTCCAGCGCTTAAACACACGCTTGTCAGTGTAAATAAAACGAAATACCACTTTGTTATAAATCTGGAGGTATCTCAAAAAATAATAACCTATAGGTATTTTTATAGCGATTGTCTGCCGCTTACATGGGATTTAGTTGCTGTCATAGTCACCAAGATCGGAACAATCCGATTCTTGTCCACAGACATAACAGAAGGCCCTTGACCAAACCTTTAAAAATGTGGTGGTGCTCCACAGCAAAGGAAAATAATCAGTGGAGCTGGCAAGAGAGCAAGTATATACCTCACATACCCAGTGTAACACCGCAGTGCCATTACTAGACACAAGAGGTCACCACCCATCTCTATCATACCGCAAATAATACGAACGATAAGTAATCATAACGTACAAGGGCCCCAATTCACAACACTCACCTTGATTCCATCACAACCACATCAATTTTCTAAATTTCTAAGCATCCACGCATGCAAGCGGAGTTAAACAACCAAAACCACCCGCACAGGCTTAGGACTTCATATTCTATTTCACTAAGCGCCTCTGACTCAGACAGCTCCAAAGCCAACTCCCTCGTATGAGTGGAATCTGCCTCAAACACAACCCAAACCATATGCAAAAATTATTGCCGATACTACTGCCATTTTGCCACAAAAACCACCTTATTTGTTCACATCTCTAGTTCCCACGCTGACCAGTACTGTGCAACGTTGTGCTGAGTGGCATCACTCCAGCCCACCATGGTACCCGCCCTGCCTGCCCTACACTCGCTCTGGGCAAACTACACCCCAGAAGAGATCTGCGCCTTCAGGGGCACACCCACCCTACCCAGAATTTAGCATTGGGTGGGTGGGAGGGAAATTTTCTCACGTCACACTGGCTTGCACTCTGCCGAAAAATGTCCCGGGAGATGGTGCCAGAAAACCTGAAGAACGCGATCAGGAAGCCTCATTGGCTAAGAAGCACTGATGTCACCAGGTGTCGCCGCAGCGACTGGCACTCAAGGCCGACTTTGCTGAGATGGCAGACACGAAGGACAATTTTTTCCTGACCCCACCCCTAAACAAAAAGGGGGAGACCAAAACCAGCCAGGAGCGGGCCCCTCGTGGACAAGATCAGCTTAGGCCAGACAAGCTGATATAAGCTGCCAGATATGGATCATCTTCATCCACATCAATAACTTCCTCATGTGACATTTCCTCTTCATTGACTTCAGCCAAGATGTCTGCAAGACTTGATGGCAATACGGGTCCTTCTGACCAAACTGACTCGATAGAGTCTGCACATTGTGTCCAACCAAGGTATGTAGGAAGTAGTATGTCCTGAATAGGCACTGAAGTTATCAGGAGTGTTTTGCCAAGTTGGGAGATAGTTTTGAAGTAGATGATGAGTAATAGATGAGAACAATTTGTATGCTTCCTCTATGGATTGCCCAAGGTCAAGGAAGTTAATAAAGTACTGGCCATCATGCTTAAGAAGATGGTTGATGATCGTCAGACAATTAGGAGCTCATCTAAAGTCGATCTAAGTTTCCACCATTCAAGCAGTCTCTGCTTCCTCACAACAGGCGTGCAAATTACAGGACAGTGCAAATGGAATAGGACCAGATGTGCCTATTCAGAATATACCCCCTCTATACAGAACCTCCTGGTTGGACACGATGTGGAGGCTTTATCGAGCCAGTTTGGTTAGAAGGACCCGTATTGCCATCGAAATTGTATTTATTTATAGCAAGTATGTGTGTGTTATAGCGGTGGACAATCGCTATATAAAATGTCTATAGGTTTATAATTTTGCTTATTTGGGATACTTCCAGATTTATAACAAAATGGTATTTCTTTTTATTTATATAACCAAGTGTGTCTCTGCTTCCTCACAGAAAGCGTGCAAATTACAGGACAGCGCATTGGAATAGGTCAGATTCAGGATATGCAGCCTCCTACAGAACATGGTTGGACACGATGTAGGGATTTAATCGAACCAGTTTGGTTAGAAGGACCCGTATTGCCATCGAAAGTGTATTTATTTATACCAAGTGTGTGTGTGTGTTAAAGCGGTGGAAAATCCAATTAAATATAGATAGATGTTATCATTTACCACTTGTATTTTCAGCCAATAATGCACGACTTTTCCTCTGAAATTAGACCATTTTGCTGGCCATCTTGAACTTGGTGCATTGAAACAGAACACAAGTATGCTTTCAATTAGTTTCTATGAATTAAAACGTTATCTGATCATCTCATGTATTCTTTCATCAAAATTGTTGGATAATATTCGAGTTTTCTCAAATTTCACTACTTTTGGCAGCCATCTTGGCAGCCATCTTGGATTTGAAGCATTATAGCAAAAACAAGAATACCAAAAATGAATTTGGGAGGGTTGCAAACATATAACTAACCATTTTATTTGTGGTTTATTGGTATTACTTATAGCTGATATATGACTTTTTTCAATTTTGACCAATTTTGGGAGCCATCATGGCGGCCATCTTGGATATCTCGAGAGCATCGGGATTTTTTCACTGTTAACATCCCAAAAGTGTTTTAGGACCCTAAAAGGCATCTAAAAAAGTTGGTGTGGGTAAGTTCTGTGGGGGGTGCAAGGGGGTGTACCATACATACCCGACTACTATACTAACTACCAAATGTGTCAACTGAGCTTAGATATAGTTGAACATGAACGATGATGTTTGACCCAAGTCCTTGCCCCCGCTCTAAAATAAATTATCCAAAGTGCGTTTCATCCCATGCAAGCGAACAATAATTAGAAAACGTTTAAATAAGACCAACACGTAAAAACATTTAGAAATGTTTTGCAGGCTGACATATTAGCTTATCTACACTTTTAACAATGTATACAGTGTGTCCCCCCAACCGCAACACTATGTGCCAGGCGTTTAAATTTTAAAATAAAGCAACTATAATTATGTTATTTGTTGTGAAATAAGAAGGAACTGTTAGCTTATATCCCTGAAAATGTCATAACAATAGAGTCAATTGTTTTACGATATGACCCCAGCAACCAAGTAACCCGCAGGACCCATTTTACTAAATTGAGGAGCTAGTAACTACACTGAGAAAACAATATGTAAAAAAATAGGAAGTGTCTATTGACACGATGATCGTGTCAATAGCGTCTCCCGAAATGGCTATTGACACGATCATCGGTTGCGAGAAAGTGAATGGCTATGGAGCCGAGGCTATGGAGCCGATATAGTCGGGTCCACAGCCACGCGCAACAGGGAAATGGTGTTCATTTTCTGTTTGACAGTGTTTCCAGACTGATTTTTTCCGCTAAACACGATGGCACCGGCAGATTTTTTGAAAAATGCGCCCAAAGTGGTCCCCCCGGGAGTGAGGAGGGGGAAAAGTTAACTTTGGTATACTAGGTTTTTACTGACCAGTTGAACTCAGTTAAGACCAGTTACACACAGTTAAAAACAGATGAAACCAATTAGTTCCGTCACGGAAAATGGAACAACTTTCAACTGGGATCAACTGGAATTGTGACCTGGGTTAGGTGTATGATGACCAATTTGGGAGATTTTTGGTTTCCAATTGTAATTTGTTGGCATTACGAGATGGTTAGGGGGGGTATGGGGTCTGAAAATGATACAAAATTGTTCTAATTAAGAAAATGAGATAATGCAGTGGCTAAATTGTGTAGATTGTAATCTACAAAATGTTTTTTATTCGATCGCAATCGGACATTCGGTTACCAAGATATTGCTGATCAAAGTGAAGCAGTGTACGCGAAATTTGCCAAAAATGCATCATCTCCTATATTTTATCATGTAAAAAATTGAAAGGGGTTATATTTAAGATATTTTAAAAGATATTATTTATGAACTATTTAACGCATTTATTTTGGCTAAGTCGAAGTAAATAAATACTTATATTATCTTTTACATAATTTAAAGTAATTAAATATCACTGGGTAAGTGATTTGTATGTATTTTATTGTTTTCTCACCCTGCGATATTTAAGAAAATTATTTAAAAAATTAATTACAGGACAATGGATGCACCTTTCATTAATAATTATGATAATGTTAAAAAATGTTAAAAAATAATTCCATATTTCACATCAAAAGCGCCCTCAATTTTGTCTAATGTTTTGAGGTCTATAACTCGTTTCGTTAAAATACGCAAACATACAAAACGAAAACGAACGTAACTAGAGAACGCTACATGCTATGAACATGAAATTTGGCACACATATTTAGCAAATATAGGGCTAGTGAACCATGAAGGCCGATTTTCAAAATTGTGTTCCAATTTCAAATTACGCCATGAAATTATGCGATTGGTCAATTGCCGGTTGCCATGGCAACGCTATTAAAATTCGGCTTCATGGTACACTGCGTATTTACCCCCTGCACTTGTCACCCAAGTTTCGTCCCAGTAGCATGTTTAGTTATTTAGTTACATCCGTTCTAGTGTTTTAGCCAATCAGAGGCCTTACGTGGTTACCATGGTAACCAGAGCAAAAATTCTCATGATTTTGAAACTTTGTGACATGGGCTACAATATGATGTATATACCACTATTTAGGAAAATTAAGAAAAATCGTTTCAAAGTTCACTGCTTTAGACCCCATACTCCCCCCTCAAGACAACTTACAAAATCCCAAATGGCTGCCATATGCCAAAATATCCAATTTCCAAAATAGCTGCCGTATGTCAGTTTGTCAAACTTGCCCCCAAAATGTAATTTCTTCAAGCCTTGGTGTGTGTTGACAATTTTCTGTACTTTGATGTCTATCTGTTAGGTCATTTAGCTTCAAAAGGTGATGATTTTTCAAATAAAAAATAGCTGCTACTTGTCATTTTTTAAATAGCCATTGAAAATATGATCCAGCCAGAGGTGTGTAGAATGTCTGGCTGCTTCACTGAATTCTGCAAGGTCTTCGTCTGTGCATTGTTGCTCCAGCATTGGGCAGACCAAGAGATGTTCCATTGTCTGTGGTGCTGTTCCACAATCGCAGGTAGTGTCCTGATCTGCTTCCAGGTAGCCCCAATTCTGAAAGGAAACCTAAGATAAACCAGTCCTGGTTCTAAATATGTTTAGACATCGTCATCAGCCCATGAGGAGTTCAGCTCCAGGTGGACGATGCTTACCAGGTGCAATAGCAAAAGATGTTATTGGTTGATAGCAGTCTTTCTTTCCACAAGGCGACTCTCTTAAACTCATTAGAGAATGTTTGGGAACGGGTGTGGACTTGCTAAGAAGGTCTCTATCAATTTAAGGCAGTTAGAAACTGGTCTCTGTCCAGACATAGGGTGCTTCACATTAGATCACTTGGCAGCTACGCTCTTGCATGCTCGATACACTTCGACGGATGCCTGGTGGAGCAATCTGCTAGGATGTATAAAGTTGCCCGTTGGAGTTGGGCGAAGACATCCGGTGATAAGCCGGCAGAGGCATTTAACGCTGGATCAAGCTTCTTGCATGGGTGATCTTTCCATACAAGGCAAGCATAAATCTGCCACATGAGTGGCACAGGCAAGTCGCGATGTAGGGTAGTGGGCGAGCACCCCATCTTGTGCCAGTTGAGTTTGTTCAAGATGTCTTGCATGAACATACTTTACTCATCGTCTTCTTGATGTGGGTCTTATAAGAGAGAGTGCGGTCAAGGTAACTCATAGGGGTAGAGAGAATTATCACAGTACTCTAGGGGTCATCCGCGTACTTTAACCCTCGTCTTACCAAGCCCTTTTGTAACACGGTCCCCCCCCCGCGAATCGGTATAAGCAACCCAGATTATGATTTTGATACCATGATAGCTATGGTCCTCCTCTTTCCATTCGTTACCAAAATTAAATACCAAACATAACCTGTATGAGTCACAAATGATGTCATCAAGTCAGCGAGTCGGCAAAATTGGCATTGCCACAGAAAATAGGCGAAATCCAATTTGCGCTAAAAACGGAGGAATATCGGACTTCATGGCGGTTTCAGCTCTAAATGATGGCAATTGCCTGTTTTACCTAAACATAGAGTTGTAGAGCCATATTGTGCAAATATTTTCAAAAATGCACGATAAAATATCCTGGGTGGCAACCACCCCCTTCTCTTCGACTTGGACGGCATACCATAACCACGGTGAAGGTGCTACCTTCACATTTTTTTCGCTAAATGACCGGAAAGGTGAGAGAACGATTACCTAGAAGCTTGTTATGAAAGTTTTGGGCATTTAGAGCACCGAGAGCAAAGAAAAAAAATTTCAAAACGAAAATTACAGATTCTGTCAAACTCTGGATAATCATTTTAGGGGACTATTCTTTAGCTCTAGTTGACTATTTTTAATTACGACTGAAAAAAAATATTCCGAAATCATGAGTCAGCTTTAAAGCTGCACGTTGGCTTCACGGTTGAGTAGATGGAAAGCAAACACTGTGTTTGGATTATGCACGTAGTTGGTTTTCCTATAATAAGGGGTGAGTTCATCCACAAGCTTTGGAGTCTCTCTTCGACAACTGTGAAGTCTGCATCTTGTGCGTAATTACACGATCGTCTGCATAGATACACCGACAGGGTCCTGCAACTCTAGGTGGCGTGGGTATAGATAAGGACAGGAGAGGTGCGATCAACGCTCCCTGGGTAAATCCATTCTGAGCCTTACGCCATCGGCTCTTCGCTCAAGCTGAACAAAGAAACTTCTGTTGCAAGCAATCCTTGGATGGGCTCCGTCAAGCGGATGTACTGGTGAGTTATAGAATATTATGGAGTAAGAATCTGTGATTAACAGTGTCATAACGCTGCTGAGAGATCTCGAAATCATCCTCGATGTGTTCAGTTCGGTTAAGTACTGATAGTTGTTTACTTGCCTGGCCGGAAACCTGCTTGTTCTGGTATGAGGTGTTCGTCTATCAAAGGCGAATGCGGTTGAGTGAGGAGACATTCAAAGAGACGTATACTGAGGAAGTGATATTGGTTATAGCTCTTGGGATTAGATGGATCTTTCCAGGCTTTAGGAAGTGCCATAACATGTGCTCTCCTCCAGATCTTTGGGAACTGTGGGAAATAAGGGAGGCAATTGTAGAGCTCGAGAAGCATCCTTTGCCTGGCGAAGTTTCAGCAGGCCTAGGCTTTTCCTGGTTTAAGTTTAGCAATGCCGGTTCCCAGTTCGTCCATGTTGAAGGGGTAGGTGAAACAAGGGCGCCACTATACCTCTTACCCTTTGTCTATTGTTTATGTTTTGGCTTCGTGATGCACTTGCAGTGAAAAGCAGTGGGGGGCAACTTGGTTGGGTGTACATTTGGCTGCTGTTGACGTTATGGATCCCCTCGAAGCTTTTCGGATGGTAGGACCTGCTTTCTTGCTGTCATATCGTGGATTTAATTAAGGTGGCCAGGTTTTGATCTTTCCTGTGAAATCCTCTCCGACCAAGCCTCTACTTTAGCAGTGTTTTAGCATGAGAAGGGATCAGCTTCAGAAAATGGTGGTATACTCTTGATATTCGTCAGCACATTCCTTGGAACGGCCTGGTATGTATTCTGTCCTAACAGCTCTGGAGTTATGGACTCCGGGCAGTCTGTTCACTACATTGGGAAATTACACGTCTGATCAGGTAATCAGTGAATTATGCCGTCTGTTTCGTTTACGTATAGTTAAAGCGCCGCTTAGAAGGCACCTTGTTTGGTCCTACTGCAGCATTGACTTGTATACCGATTGGTTGATGTTGACTTAGTGGAACAGGATTCATGACAATCTTGCTACACAGGTTAGAGATGTTTTTACCAACATTAGCTAGATCTGGGTTGTAACCTCTCTTCCAATGGGCACTATAAAATGATGGCGGCAGCTTAGGGTCTTGAAAGGAGATGTAGAATGTTGATTGTCTAGCCATTCTTCGACATCTTGTCCCGTCTTGTTGGTTTCATTTGTAGGCTGTTGAAGTCTCCAACGAAGAAATGAGGTTTGGTTTGGAATTTTTTTTTTCCCGAATGAATTGAGGGGCTTGAAAATCTTACTGGGACGGAGGTTTGTAGACTGTAAACTATGACAGAGCTGAGCTCAATGGTGAGAGACTTCAATGTTATTGTCAGCAGGGACAAGAGGCTGCTTCTACAACGGTGCCTGTTTTTCACATATATAGCCCTCAGACCCATACATGTCGGTGGGGCTCTCGATGTCAAGGAACATTCCTGGTATGGTTGGCGATGACTATCAGTTCTCTGTGGGTTTCCGGCAGGCATAGGACATCGATTGGAGTTGTTTGTTACATATGTCAGCAATGGTGTTACTTTTTGCAAAAAAACTCCACATTCAGTGATCTATAGTCAAGGCAGACGTTAGCAAAGCTTGCGATGGGCCTAATATGGGAGCCTTGAGAATTGATATTATGGAAGAACAGTGTGAGAATTGGCTCACTGGCCAGGGAAAGGACCACAGGACGGTCTCTACTTCTCCCCCAGATACCTCACTTTTGCAAGTGATGTCGATTTCCCTTAGGCACGTTAGGTGATATACAATAAACCACAATATTTCCACAACCGTTGTCAATTTTTATTAAGTGAAGTGAATCTCTTTTAAAATAGCTTATTTAAAAAAATGAAAGTAGGCAGCTTTTTTATTTGGCAAAAGATACCCTTGGACGCATTTGCTTTTTGCCGTGATTGCCAGATGTTTTCCTAGGGACGTTAGGAATATAGATGTAAACCACAAAATACCACAATCACTTATATCAAACGACGTGAAAATTTCTTTCTAATCGCTATTTTAAAAAAATACGAGTAGCAGCTATTTCTATTTGAATAATCATCACCTTGTGACGCTAAATGACCTAATAGACACCAAAGTACAGAATATTGTCAACGAACACCAAAGCGTCAAGAAATACACTTGGTCCATTCATAACCTTAATGCTCCAAAACTCATTTTTGGGCAGCCATTGAATTTGCTATTTTGAATTTTGAAAGCTGTTTTAATCAACTTTGTATGCCCGAAAACCTATAAAATAGACACCAAAAACACAAAATTGGGTCAACTTTTCCCCCTCCCACTCCCGGGGTCCCCCGGGGGACCACGTGGGCACATTTTTTCCAAAAATCTGCCGCGGTTTGCCATCGTGTTCAGCGGAAAAAAAAAAATCATCTAGAACAACTGTCTCCAAACAGAAAATGAAACACCATTTCCCTGGTGCGCGGTGTTCTATGCCCGATGTTGGCCCCGAAACGAAAATATTCGCCAGGACCATATGGCCTAAATAATCTGGAAAAATGTACGGCCTAGGACCACATTTGCACATATAAGGGAGCATATTGAATATGCTCCTGGAGCATATTTGATACACAAATGGTCCAGGGCTGAGAATATGGCAAATATGCCTTACTGGAGCAGTGGAGAACTATTCTAAATCAAATACTGCTCTAGGACCATATTTGCCTATGGTCATTGCATTAAAATTGGACTTAGAATATTTCTCCAGATTACTTAAGTATGCTCCAGGACCATATGGTCAACAACATGATAATCGTTGTCATTAAGCCCCGCCCGAAATGGCTATTGAAATGATCATATGGTGTAATAACCGTTCGCGCGAAACGTATGAGGGAATTCAGGGTTCTAATTCAAGGTCGAAACCGTGCAGGTCGTCTCGAACAGGGCCGTCCGTAGCAGAATTCAAATGCTCGTTAGCGCAGAATTCAATAATGGCCCGTAGCTCGTTTGGCCGATTCAAATGCTGTTGATCGTATAGCAGATTCAAATGCTCCATAGCGAGAATTCGATGCTCGTTGCGCAGAATTCAAATGCTCGTAGCCGTATAGCAGATTCACATGCTCAGTAGCTCGACGTTTATAGCAGAATTCAAAGGCTCGTAGAGCAGAATTCAAAGGTTCGTAGTGTAGAATTCAAATGTTCGTAGTTAGCGCAGAATCCAAATGTTCGTAGGCGCAGAATTCAAATGTTCGTAGCTCGTTACAGAAGAATTCAAACGCTCGTACCTCGTACTCAGTAGCTCGTAGTAGTGTTGAGCGTAACGTGTACGAGCGACACTGCAATGTCGAATTGATTGTTTGAATGATTGTTGGTGATGTTTGTTTAATTGTTTGATGATTGTTTGATTGTTGTTTGAACGATGGTTTGATGATTGAATGACTTACGCATCTGAATGCGCCAGTCGATCCCGGCCGGGTGAACAGTGTTCATCATGGAAAATGGAGTAAAGTTCTAGTTTTAGTAAATGAAATAACCGGCGCGGCAATATCTTGTTTTAAGCGAGCTAATTAATGACGTCACACTTTGACCCCCTAGCTTACTGAAAACTTTTTGTGACTCTTTTCACGGACCTTTAGCCTATACATGGAAAGCTGGCGACGATCGAAAAGTGAAACAATTTGTCCGGGCAGTATGAAGGGCAAAAAGTCGTCACTGCACAACT
>JAMKCH010024308.1:0-44209 GCA_023653785.1 Ophioderma brevispina | reverse complement strand
GAATATGGAAATACACAAGATTTTATTACAACTTGGTTTTTTGGTGCACATTAACAATGGTCACCAATTTTGTGTTGTAAGTCAATGGAGATGTCACACACGTAACCACCAATGTCACACACGTGACCGTACTTAGTGATATAAATTTGTTAATTACCAAGTATAGTTTGCTTGTTACTTTTAATTACCAACATTGTTGTAAGGACAAAGTACCAATGTCTTTCTGAAATAAATATAAGAATGTAAGTACTTAAATAATCACAGAATTTTACAGATGAAGTTTGAATTCTAAAAACCCCTTTTTGTCTGAGGTCACAAACATGACCAAACTTGATTTGCCCCTCATGACGAAATAACCAATCTGGCGAAAGTGGAAACATTACTTTTGGTAAAGTTTGGACTACAGGTTACTCATTATACCAAAAGTAATAACAGATTGGTTATATTGACGAAACAGCATTGGGTTGAAAATCAAAAGTTACCGTTTTTGGGTCACAAACGTGCTCGAAGAATGGCCCTGATACGATTGAATTCTCTAGATGTCTGTCAACAGAAAGAAAATATCATTGACCATATTTATTATTTAATTAACATGGAAGACTTCATATCTGAGGTAGTTGCTTTATTTTGGAAATTTTGTGTATAATGTATTTATTTATCAACAGACCAGTCTACCTTTATAAAGTTAATTGTCTATCTATATAGTTATTCTACCAAATTTGCTTCTCATGTGGCATGTGATCATCATATGCATGTGGTAAATCTTTCTTGAGACCATCTTCATCCAACTTGTATTGTTTGTCTTTCTTCCTGTCAAAAAGACATTGGCTTTCCTCATTGGTGACTTCCTGGTAGGAATTTCTTACAATTCGGAAATAGTTTTTGAAGTTGATGGCAGTACTCCCCCTTTTCAGCACAGAATCCACATCCCATAAAATGGGAAGCTTGAAAAGCTTACTATACCTTGAAAGACGCATATATGATGAAGTAAGGCTACCTTCACCTTCAGAAGGGCACATTGTAAGCAATGAAGATTATGACACTAGTTGATGTCAGCAGTTTATCAACAAGAAGGCCCATGCAAGAGTGCAAATCTTTAGGTTTATGCGCACCTGACCCTGGAATAATTCCATGTAGCGTCAATGGCCCTAGTGTCATCCTCATTTTGAAAGGAAGGTAAAACTAGGTAATAGCACAGTCCAGGCTGACCTTTGGGTGGCTTAATTCTTGTTGGCATTGACACCATCTACAAACAGCCCAAGGGGACATCCAAAATCAAAGCCATGAAATATACCCCCCTTCAGCATATAATCCATCTTTAAAGTCACTCAAGAGGCCATTTCTCTCTACAGCACCACCATGAATAAGTCTGGCAATTTTGCTGTCAGTGCAAATGCCTGTACAAACCTTGTCCCGATTTTCATATACACATATTGCTTTCTCGGTACTTTGCAGTTGAGATCTTTGAATCTTGGTTCATTGCAATTTGGACATATTGTGCACTTTGAGTAATCAGTTCCATTTGCACGTCTCCTAAAAAGTACACAATCATGACCCACATATTGACCGTTTGTAGTGGTATTAAATATTGTTGAAGTGCACTTCTTGATTCCTAATATGATCTTGGCAAAAGTCCAGAGGTGGATCTGAAATTACTGGGAGAGATGGAATAAAGATTGGTGTTACCAATTACTATTTTTGCTTTAGAAGTGCCTATAGATGTAACAAGATTCATTTCTTTTGCACCTGTTTGTCCAATAAACCTTCCAAACGTTCTCGGTAGGTGGTCTACAACCGATCCAGTGAAATTTGAGAGAAATTCATATCCTAAACACAGCTGTTTGAGCCCATGCAAATTGTCTCTTTTATTTTTGGAGCAATATTAAACAATGGCGACACAATTTTGACAACTGATATAAGTAGGGACATGCAAGAGCTATTACCACCGCAAAAATCAGAAAAATCCATTGCGGGAATCTTGCCATATAGGCCTACAAAGGTCATAATTTGTATGTTATAGCGCCCTCTATATGCCTATTTCCCATAGAAAGACGTGTAAAACTAGATTTTTATGAAAAATCATATTTACCCGCAATGAATTTTCATCAAATTTACACAGGATGTAGATACTGGTATAAATACTCCAAATCAGTTGTCAAAAGTGTGTCGCCGTTGATATTTTTTGTTTTATTCTCGTTTTGTCATAATAAAAGAGACTGTCAAACAGCTGTGTAAAAAAATCTCCTCCTGTCACTTTAAATGGTGGGGTTATTATTTTAAGCCAAAAGGGATCAAGAATGTAGCCATGTTTCACACGGTCACAAAACCCCAAGGGTTTGAAACTCCGGAGGTGAAAATTTAATCCAATTATTTTACTTCACTCCAAATTGTGTCCACACGATAGCCCAAACTCTGAAATCACCCCCTGACCATTCTCCCCCGCTTCTCATATCGGAGTGTAGACTAAAAGTGAACATACCGGAAGCCGTGGACTTTCCTGCGTGATATTCAAACACATGAATTTGTCAACAAAGATAACCTTCCGAGGTCACCTCCACTCACTATCCCCCGAAGCTGTCCACACGGCACAACACTCCAAAACACTCCGGAGTGTTATTGAGGTTTGAGCTTCACCCCCAAGTTTTTTAGGGGGATAAAACTCCGCTAGACCCTCGATAAAACTCCAGAGTGCAAAACCCCGAATGCGTCCACATGGTCAAAAACCCGATCGACACTCCAGAGTTTTGAAAAAAGTTTCAGTCTCCGTGTAGACACGACTTGTGGCATATTGCAAGGTGACTAGCCTTGCATGAGATGAATGCAGTAGGTACCAACTTCATATATTAGTGCGGTAACTTTAATACAAAAATACATGGACCATATTTTGTTTAATGAACTATGCTATATACCATGAAAATTATTTTGTAATATGAGCTAATTGAATGGTTCTTGGATAGATTGAAAGTGCCATTTTAGTGCATGGACGAGTTGAAATGGATTTAGGCATATATGGTATATGGCAAGTGCTTACAAAATATGGTTTATTTGTTTAACTTACAAAAACTTAATCTTAATACTTTTAGTAATTTTACATATCTACAAAGTTAAATTTGACCACAATGATTGGCCTTTACAGGAAAATATGAGGAATCTGATGTTGCTTGATGGACTAAAGTTGGTTTTGTAAATCCATCAAAGTATGTGGATTTATAGGCAAATTTCTTACTGTTGTGACTTAATACTGGGTAACAATGGTGAATTGATCTTCATGGTCTGTTACTTAAAGACAATATCAGTGGATTTGCTAAATCAAGCGAATCGAAAAAAAGCATCAAAAATCAGATTTTTGCCAATGTAGTAACAAGTACAGGTGTCCTAACAGACCTGCAAATGATAAGACCAGAAGCACTGAATAAGGACAGAATCAGATACTTTGGTCATTACTGTCCGAACGACACTTATTACAACCGTAATTGACTGGGGAATCGTAAACTTGGAACACTGACGTTTTCTTCCCTTTTCTGTCAATTCTTACAGCTGGAAAAAGGTTGTACTTATGAGAATTCTACCGAATTACCCTTTAAATTAGAAAGTATTTCCTGCAAATTTTCAAATATTTTTCAACTCACTGATAGTGTCTTTAAGGGAGAGGGGGTGACCAAAATGTGTCATTCTTAATGAAATAAGTGATACATAATAGTATGGGGTAAGTGCTTAAAATATCACTTGCTAATGCATCTTATTTACTAAGCTTCACTCTGCAGCACGATCTTTTTTGCCAGATCAATATTCAATACTTTTCTAGAAATTTGGAATTGTATACAAAACGATTTTGGAACTTCAATAGATAAATGAATGTTATTAAAATTGAATTGGCCTTAAGTGGAATGTATTTTGATTTGATTTCTTGTGAAACATTGAGTAGAATGGAGGCAAGGTATCAGTTTTAAAGGTGAAAGATAATTGTTTAGTTTGATTTAAAGCAAACTTATTAGCATTATTTTGAAGAGCGCCCCCAATTTTTAAAAATTTGATATTTGCACATGATATGTTGGTAATTGTCTAGTGAAAACTACACCTGCGAAACGAGAATGCTCAGCAATGCGTATTTTTCTAAAATTGAGCGATTTTTGTTAATTAGAATTGGGTCCTAGATGGTATTACGGCAGAGCTGGGAAATGATAAGTTATGTCGTCCATGATAATAGTTGCCCCTCAGAAAAATGACCTCGAACGGGTGACTTTCCTGAAACCAATAAACAACAACTAATAGATGAGGTAGATGGCGCTATTTCCCGGCTGTTCAATTGGAAGGCGTTTTCCAGCAGCCGTGAATTATCAGCGATCCCGATATTAATTATGCTAGTGCCAAATTCCTTCGTTGTGCGACACATAGCATGGTAGAGGTTAAACCATCAAGTATGTTTACTCGCCAGTTACCCATGCAACCGTGTCAAAAACCGCAATTTGTTTGAAAAATTAGGGGCGCTCGATCTTAAAAAAAAGGGCTAAGATTGCTTTAATAATTTGTTGGACCAGAGTCTAACACCGAGGGCATGGATTGCGAAGCCAGGGAGGAATCATCCACCTTGTTGCGTTAATGTGTAATTGATCGAAGGAGCTGTGAACCTTCGCCAGATAGAGTTTGTTGCGATTACATGAGGTATGTGATATTTCTGTCCAACTAATTTTAAATTCCCCATGTAGGAAGATGGTCTGCGACAGCAACTTTTGTTTAATTTGTGGGATCCCATTGTACATGGCCACGTTTTTTGCCCCCTATTTACCTTGTAATCGCCCTGTTTGTGATATCAAATATTGCGCCAATTGTTATTTAAGTCCAAAGCTGCAATTCCAGGAGTGTTGAACAACAATAGTTTTCTTAACCAATGATTTACAACAAAGGTTAGGGCTATGTTGATTTTTTGAATAGATAGAATGATTGCTATGAATTTGCCAAAATTAAAAATGGTTTTAAGGATTAGTCTTAAATGAACTTATAGAATAGAAATACATTGTTTTATATGGCTTTGTAATACTTTGGTTTTGGTTGTACAAATAATTGCAAAGGGATATTGTTTTACTTTGCTTTTGTTATTTAGCTTTTTAATAAGGTATGGGGAGGGGAAGGGACAAATTGCTTTTTGTTTTAAATGATTAAGAAAATTTAATTGTTTTTTTTTAACTTAGTCTCAGTCTCGTGTTAATCCAATGGGTAATGGCTCAAACTGTGTCAATTGGGGCTTTGGTAAGGGAAGAGTATTGGCACCCCCCCCAAGCAGATGTGCAGTGGGGCAACAGATTCTACATGAATGTGATTGATTGCAGTTATATTTTTTGGGGGGGGGGGGGGCACCATTGGTGATTGTGATGTTGGCATTTATTGGGGTTTGATCAACGAGTTCATCTTCTTTTTTCCCTGCTGCTTCCAATGTTTTTCGCTCCATTTCAAATTCAGCACCTTCTGACGTGTTAATAGTCAGTATATCCCTGTGGAGAATAAAAGATGAGAAAATGATATTGGTGATTGGAGTTGACTGAATGTTTTGGCCTTTTGAAATATTGATTCTTGGAATGCTTATGTCGCCTGTGTTTTGGTTTGTGGATAAGTCTAGCATCACCTTCATATGAGACGTTTTACCTTATAAACAAATGAGGGTTTGCATGTAAATTCTATAAAACATGCTTGGTTTCAATTGAATTTCAACTTTTCAACTGAAGTTAATATTACATTTGCAGCTTATTTTACAATTTGACCCTGCATGACCTTTGACCTTAAAAAAAGAGGGATGTTATGTTGCACTTGTGAATCAAGTTTGCTTTCAATAAAGTGGACGTTGAATGGCAGTGCAAAAGTTGTAACGCTCTTTTGCTGCAGCTCGTGCTGTACTAATATATTCTATATTGGCATAGAATAATGTATTGATTCCAGGCCGACAGGTAGCAGCACATGCACGAACGTGCACGAGTTGCAAATGGATGACTGCAATGAATATTTAAAAGTTCAAATCACGGTTGCGATGATCACTTATTTTCAATGTGGGCGTACTGCTTGTCCATTTATTAATATGTATGGTCTAATGCATCAAAATATGTAGTTTTTACAAGCAAATGTGAACCCTTTTTCACAACATCCGAGATCAATACATAACAGGCTTCAATATCAATAGTGGACAAAGTGATCCCTGTGTGTCTTTTTGCCTTGGGGCAGACAACACACAACCCAAAAATCTATTGAGGGAACTGGCTATATAAATTAAGTTCATTTTGGGGTTTTTCAATAATTTTTCTATACAAAAAGTGTGTAGAATTTGAAAATTCATTCCTATTTGCAATGAGATTGTAAAAATGTTCACAGGATTCCATTCCATACCATTGGAATTGAAAGTTCTTCATTATTCACGATGTTCGCAATTTTTAAAATATAGTAAGGATAATTGGGAGATTTCCTAACAAGATTGGAGAATGGGGCAGGACAGATAATGATATTTGATTGTAGTGCACAAGTGTTGACATTTGTGTTATGGAACTAGCTGTTATTGTGTTTTCAGTTTGTCTGGTTTGGAATCTTTTCCAAATTTTTTCTGATACAATCGTTTTTAGTAAATCTTAATTCAACTACTACATTTCAAAAGCACAGTTGAATAAGCATTCACAAAATTGTTTTGCAAGTTAAAGTGACAAGAGGAGATTTTTTTAGGATACAAATTTCTCTCAAATTTCACTGGATCGGTTGCAGACCACCTACTGAGAATGCTTCGAAGGTTTATTGGACAAACGGGTGCAAAAGAAAACCGCAAAACTTGTTTTGAACTTGCCTGCTATCGTAATCGTTCCCCATAGAAAACCATGCTTTGACTTTCTGTCGTGCACAACAGAAACTACTAATTATCTTATTACATAAAGACAATGTATTCGGCTTGTTCACTTCGGGTGTGATCTAATACATTGGTAAGCATTCCAAATATGTAAAAAACTGGGGTTCGAGAAAAATTGGGGGCGCTTCTTCCCGGAAATCTCCTCATGTCTCTTTAAGGAAAATCCATGGGTAAAGCAGTTTGTTTGACTTACTCATCGCTATCCACGCCTAAGATGGTATAGTCTCCTGATCTTGAAGTTATGCCAGCAAGAATCTGGAAAAGAAATCCAAGTTATTGATATTTAGTAAGCAATACGAGATATTTTAATTGAAATGTTTTTAGTCTTTGACCCTTGTTGAAGTGAAATTGAACTTGTGACTTCTCTCGGTTTTAGCTTGATTAGTCATAGTGGAGGTTGTTTTTGGTATAATGCATTTTCGCATTTTTCAGGGTGGTATCACAACCGTCTAGCGCACACATGATGGGACCACCAATTGTGTTTATTGTGGTTTTCCAATGCAATTGGACATTAGCACTGAGAATTTTGGATCAATTATACAAATTCAAAAAGTGTTAAATGTGGAATGTTGTTTTAACATAAAATTTACAAAAAGAAAAAACCACAATTTGTTTAAAATTGGGGGTTTTTAAATTTTTTGATTTTGATGGGCACGTAAATTTTAAGCCACACAGATAATAGTGAGGAATAAGACATTTAAAGCAATATAGCACATGTTTTTGAAAGAGCGGCCCCCAATTTTCAAAAGTTGATCATTTTTGGCACAGTTACGTTGGTAATTGTCTAGGAAACTATAAACCTGCGAACGAGAATCTAAAAAATGCGTATTTAATGCATAAATAGCGATATTGTAAATTAAATATGGGATCCCAGATTGGACTTAACGCAGAGCTGGAAATGCTACGTTTTATGTCCGTTCCTGATGAAATAATGCCACCTCGAGAAGATAACCTCTAACTTGACTGGCCTGAAACCAATAAAACAACTAAATGGATGAGCGTAGACACGTAAATCGCGCTATTTCCAGCTATTTTTCACAGTGTAAGGCCGTTCCAGAAGCCGTTGAATTATTTATGGGATCCCCGATAATAAAAAATTCCTCTCGTTTGTGACACACAGACATTTTCGAGCTTAACATTCACAGGTATAGTTTTAACTAGCCAGTTACCAATGCAACCGTGTAAAAATGCTCATTTTTTTGAAAATTGGGGGCCGCTCTTCAAAAAAAGTGCTAATATTGCTTAAATGCATTTTGTAAGTCTGTTTAAGTGGTAACAAATCCTGGGTTGCAATAGTTTTTCATTTCAGACTAATAAGTTTTCCTTTGTCAGTTTTGCCCAGCAATTGGGTTTTTGAATATATATTTAATTTGATTATGCTATTGATGGCAGTTGTCATTTAGAAATTGTTTTGCAGGAGTGTTCAGCTGAAAAAGAGATTTAAAATGATGGGAAATGCATTTATCGGGAGGAGAGGTATTTTTGTTTCGGTTGTTTTGCTGATGGGTCAAAGCTTGTGCAAACTTTGTTTTTTTTTTTTTTTTTTTTTTTTTAACGTACCTCAACTTCAGAAATATCCAATGACTTCAATTGGGTGTGAGTATTAAAAATCAACTTCAAAGTTGGTAGATGACTGTTTGCCCTCTTGGGATGCTACTGCCCTTGTTGTTCCACGCTTCAACTTTTATTTTCTTGGTAGTGGTAGGATCCAGGCGAGAGTTACATCTCTTCTTTTCCATGTATTCCCTGTTTTCAATGCCTTGACCTAGGGATGAAATTAGAAATTGTGAATATATTTTATGTGTTTAAGATTGAGATGTATATCTTTTTATTTTGGATTAAGATTATTTTTGAATGTTCTTTGGGATTTTTTTTTACAATTTTTTGAATCTTTGTATGCGATATGCGGGTTATGGAATTAATCAATATATCAGTCAATTTGGTGACAATTAAGATTGTAAATGCATCTTGTAATATTGATAGCAATTATGGCATTTGTCCAAAGATTTACAAATGTATGTTATTTTGGTTGATCCTCTTTTTAAGATGCACTTTGTGGAAAACTATTGCCTGTTTCCATGTTTATATAGCAATTTCCATGGATTTTCCTTTAAGATATGAAACCAAAATTGTGAAGATGTGGTTTCATTACTGTGAATGTCAACACATTTGTGTAAATTTTGCTTGGTTTATCTTTTCCCCTCTGGAGACCCATGATTTAAAGGAGAACCGTACTAAGAATAATTTATACAATATACGCTATAAAAATAATTATTGAACACCTATCATGTGGTTTCATGGGAAAACGGAATTATACTAACCATAAAAATGAATTAAAACATTTTGTCTGACTATGCGCTATTTGAAATTCTCGCTAGTGTATATGGGATATGTATATGTGTTAAGCGATACTGACGGCACACTATCGTCATACACCTTCTCACGTGACACTTTCATAATGTGCATTTACTACGGCATGTATGATGCAAACGTGCCGACCGTATCACATAACACATGTTATACAATAGCGCGAATTTTAAATAACGCATGGTCAGACTAGATGATTTTAATTCATTGTTATGGTTAATATAATTCCGTTTTCGACGAAACCACTCAATAGGTGCTCAATAATTATTTAATAGAGTATATTGTATAATATTATTCATTATACGGGTTCTCCTTTAAGGGTTGATTGACATCGTAAGCAGGGGTCTGCTTTTTTGCATTGTTTTACCTTTGCTATTCTAGCATATTCTTGGAAATGGTAAATTGTTAATGTATTGTTTGTCCTTAACATTGTTCTACCTCTGGCAGACTAGAGAAAGGGTACCAGAAGAAAGAATGCCATAGTAGGGGTTATCTGTACGTCCAAAGTGGTCATTGTTATCACGGACAAATAGACGGATGCTGATGTTATATTATTCCTTATTGTATAGTCCTGTTCACAATCACATATTTTACTTATGGTTTAATTCAATGCGTAAAGGTGCGTGTTCCAATCGTCTTTGGGACCCCCTTGATTTACCCAGAAGTAGTATCGATTTTGATATCAAATGATAGGCTGTATTTTTCTCATTGTCGTCCTGAAATTTCGGCCCTCAAATCCATTTCATTCCCGAGATATAAACAAAAAAACGCCGTTTTAGTGGTTAACCATCAATATTAGCACAGTATTGACTAGGGCTTTGCAACATGCATTATTGCGTCTACCATCAAAACCGCAAGTTTGTTTCCCACGGTACTTGATGGGGTGTATGTGCAAGTGTCAGGCTCTCATATCAAGTAGAGAATACAATACACATAAATCAGAACAACCACCTTTAAGATCCATATGTACTTAAGCTATATACCAGGGGTACTTCCTTGATGCATTATTGATCCAATACCCACATGTAAGTTCTTGCAAAGTGCATAAGCCTCTGGGTGCGTAAAAGTAGCGGAGTACTTTTTTCAGCTACTCTTTTGGAGTACCTTTACAGGTTCTCCTTTATAAGCTGCCCAGTAACACCATTTTGGCCCATAGAAGGTACCACTCATTGTATTGGAAATTTAACAACTTAGTTCTCCAGGTAGACAAGGATGGGTATTTATTAATCTTTCCCTGGAGATGGCCAGCGCACGGTAGTGTTGGAAAAAAAACCATATGCGCTTGGCTGGATTCGAACCGGCGACCCTCTGTATTAATAGCACAGCGCTCTTCCCGACTGAGCTAACAAGCTGGGTTGGCAGAGGAGCGATAGATATTATCTATAGGTCTTAGGTTCGGAAGGTGTTCATCGCTTTCCTAGCGGATAGCATCAGAACGGTATATTTTCATATACAATTATATTTGTTTTGGAAATTTAACTAATTAGTTCTCCAGGTAGACAAGGATGGGTATTTATTAATCTTTCCCTGGAGATGGCCAGCGCACGTTTTTTTTCAACACTACCGTGCGCTGGTCATCTCCAGGGAAAGATTAATAAATACCCACTCATTGTATTGTTTATCCTTTTTTGATTATTTTCAAGTTAAAGAGGGATGGCCCGATTTAAGTCTATACGTTTTTCATCTTGATAGAATGGCCTTCACCCCAAAACCCCATCTGTAAAGTTTCGCGCCGATATTTCAACCCGTTTTGATGTGAGCGCTAAAACGTGATTTTGCAATCCCCATAGAGTACTGTGTAAAATTAATATTGGTCGACCAAAAAGGGGCACATTTTCGCTCATAACATCCAAACCAAACATCCTTTAGCCCTAAGATTTCACAGGGTATGAGGAAAAATAGTACGTTTCTTCTTGAATACCAAAATTTTGAACCACTAACAGTAAATCTGGGGTCCCTGGGGACGAGGGCTATAGTGGATCGGGTCCCATGGCCCTTTAAGTATTAGTTTTTTTATTTTGATTCAATATCCCCAATAATCCTAGAAATGACATTATTTTGTAAAATTATAACAAAGGTGCCAAACAGTTAAAAATTGATAAGATTACACAAATATTCATTTTTTTTTTTTTTTTAATTTCATGTTTTTTTTGAATGGGGCGACTAGTGGTCAACATACTTCGTGTGTACCAAGGTGGATAATTACATTCACTTTTGTGTGACTACATGTAGTGGGGTACTTTTGGCGGTGGGTACTTCACGCTGCTTATCACTTTAAAGGTACCTCTTATGAAGAAATTGGTAGGGTATTTGTAGAATTGGCTTCACTAGCCTGTACTTTTTGCAACATTTACATTATATTGGTATATTTACCTCGTGGACTCTGCTTCAACCGAAAGTTTCCGTTTTTTTTGGCGCAGCTAAGGCCTCTGGATACTAATTTGTTGGTGCTTGAGAAGTCGGCCCACAGTCTTCCGGAATGTGGGAAGCCTTTCCTGTTTTGACGACCTGTTTAAAAAAGGAATGTATTACATTGGCATGGTTACACTTTTGTTGTGGACCAAAGATTTTGTTTTATATCACAGGTATTAATTCCTGCGAGGTCTCTCTTATCAAAATATTACAATGAATTTTTAATTTGTTTTAACAGCTGTCTATTTGAATGTTATTTTGATATGAATCCCATTAAGACTTCAATAATGTAATCAATGTTTTCATATGTCATGCATATCTTAAGTGTTAAATATTTTGATCACAGACACTGAGAAATGGCTAGTGATTTCTGTGCCTTTTTGGCAATTTCTGGAGACGACACAAAAGTTACCCTCATGTGCGTAAGAAATTGCTGGCTGGGTTAGAGAAAATACTGTTGTGCAATATCCATGGACATCAAACCTTTTTTTTTCAATGTTTAAATTTTGCAAATTTGGCCAAATTTTCAGACAAGATAACTCACAAATCCTTAGTAAAAGGCAGTTTAACTTTTTATCATCTTCTCCTCTCTAGGAACAATTTTTTTAAATTCTAACCAAAGATTCTCTCAAATTTTGGACAAGTATAAATCACACTTTTTGTGGACATTTCCTTATATTTGGCGAAAGAAGTAAGCTCTCAATAATGAATACATTGTCCTTGGATCGCTTGTGTTGTCCTGTCATTGCAATTTGTGAATGATTGCCTCACATACCTTTGACCTTCATATGTGGCTTCTTGACTTCGTAACATATTGGGATTTACATGTAAATTCCATAAACCAAGCTTGGTTCCATTGCACTTCAACGTTTCAAATGAGGTCAATTTACCTAATCAGCCAATCGTACACCTTGACCTAACATGACCGTGACCTAGTATGTTCATTGACCTCATAAACAAGCAAGGGATCCTATGTTTTCCTATGACTCAAAATTGGTTCCAATTGAGCTTCAACTTCAAACGAGGTTAAGTTACATTTTCAGCCTACTTTAAAATTGAACTCACATGACTTTGATCTTAGTAGGTGACCTTTGACCTCATCAACTTAATGGGGATGTCATGTTTGCACATGTGACCCAAATTTGGGTAAATCATCAAGTATTGGATGTAGAGGCTAATTGTTAATCCTTTTACACAACTGAAATCAACAACATCAGTGGACAAATTGATCCCATGTGTCTGTTGGCCTTAAACGAGAAACCATACAATGATAATTTAACAATATACAATATAAAATAATTATTGACCACATATAGAGTGGTTTCAAAGAAAAACGAATTATATAACCCTAACAATGAATTAAAACCATCTAGGCTGACCATGTGCTATTTAAAAAATCGCGCTCGTGTATGCGTTATGCGATACGACCGGACGTTTAGGTCATACATGCCATGGAAATACACATTGTGAAAGCATTCATGTGTGAAGATGCATGACGCTACTATGCTGTCCGTATCGCCATAATCACAAATACAATTCCTTACAGTAGCGCGAATTTCAAATAGCGCGTGGTCAGACAAAATGCTTTTAATTCGTTTTATGGGCAGGATTATTCCGTTTTCCCATGAAACCATTCAATATGTGTTAAATTTTTTGTAGCGCATATTGTGCAAGTTATTCTTGATACAGTTTCTCCTTTAAGGCAGGGGCGACACAAAATCTGTCCTTAGACGAGTTTGTCTTAGTTCTAAAAAATAAAACAAATCATGGGGAAATTTTTTGTTTTGAAAATGCTGTCTGAAAAATTTTGGGCAATTGAAATTAATCTGATTTTACAATCAGGTTCATTGTCAAATTTTCTTTCTGGTTAATGTTATACTTTATCAATAATCAAATATTTGCAAAGTTACAAACCAAATAGATACTCGAATCTCTGGGTTGACATTGACCTTATATCAAAATGTGATTAACGTTCATTAGGTTCTGTTTCGTTGACATTACAGGACACATAAGTTGTAAGGGTTCATCACAGGTTACTGAAAGGTACTTTTAAAAGTGGTTTGAAATCCTTTGGACCAATTATATTCAAACTTCTACATGTAGTGCAAAAAGTTGTTGCTTGGCAGTTTGCAGGAGTTGTTATCACAAGCATCAATTTGTGGAATATGCAAATAATTTAATTACCTTTGTTGAGTTTGCCTTGGAATCCCATATAATTCACATCATCCTTAGAATTTAAGTTTGTCTTTCACATCATATAGGTCTCTTATCTTGGTGACACTGTAGAGGCCGCACAATTGTCTGTAGCATAAATGGTTGCCTCTATTACTGTCTCTCCTTATTCATGCAATAAAATGCAGCATTAACTCCTCGAGTTGTTGGATCAGACAGAATGTATATTTCGTAGCTAGCCATCTGTAATGATAATATAACATAGTATTTGTATTATGTTGAATTCAGGAAAGAGGGTTAAATTAATTTAAATTGTTCGTAATTAGCTGAAGGGCTGGGGAATGCTGAACATATTTGAAAGTTCCCTATTTGAGAGCCAAATACACCTGGAATGCTTATGTTTCCCTTTATATTTCATAGCAAGTCGAGAGCCAAAAATCAATGCATTTTAAATTACAGTGTAACAGTAATGAATTATGTCAGTTATTTCAAATCGGTGAATGGCATATTAGCTTATTGGGTTTTGCGTTGGATTTTTTCCAGCATAAGCCACATGAAATTGTAACTTGTTTGAAGTGAATGGGTCAAAATTGCATGTTAGCAAATCTATCTAATGCCTATGAATTTGCTCTTCTACTTCAGCATCATCAGTGGCGGGTCTCAGGGGAAATTGAGTTCTTATGATGGATACATGCTGTTTTGATGCTTGGAATGTTTGTTTAATAGCAAAAATTGGTGTCCAATTACACTGTTCACCGGGACTGTTCATCACTATAGAAAGATTTGTACTTGGTTCTTATGAGATCCAACATGCGCATCATCAAAGTGCATCCATATTATGCTAAGTATGGGATTGTCTTTGTCTATATATTTGATTGCTTTCACATTGCCACTCGATCTATTTGTCAATCTATCTTCAACATTAATATGTGCTACTGTTTCATAGCGGACATTTTCTGCAACTGTGAGATCTCCTAAGAGTTCTGCTGTTTGGGCTGGATTTTTGGAAATAGATTTAGCAATCTGATTTTTTGCTTTTGTGGTATATCACCTGTGACTTCATCTTATGCTTTGATTTTAATTTTTTTCGAATGGCGATTGTGATATAACATTTATATTGTGCTCATTAAAGGTGCATGTTCCGATCATCTTTGGGACCCGATTTACCCGAAAGTAATATCGATTTTGATATCAGATGAAAGACCGTATTTTTCTCATTGTCGTCCTGAAATTTGAGCCCTCAAATCCAGTGCATGTAATACTGTACTGTATTCCGTAAAGGCTGCTGAATTCGACTGGGAGCAGACAAAGTGGGGGTCACAAAATGTACCAACCCCAAATTCAAGAATATCCAGGAATCTTGAACAGGTCTTAATTGGAACAAGTCTCCAACTGCTATTACATGTATTCTTCAAAATGGATGATTGTTATGCTTGATGCCTTTTGAACCTACCACTGAAATTTCATCAATGATAACAACTTCTAGGTTTTGGTATTTCACCCATAATGTATTCAATCGATCAGGTGAGGGTTTTTTGTATGCAAAACCACGATTTGGGTCTATCATAAAGGCATTGTGAATTGTGACGTCTAGGCCTTCAATGTTGAATGCAGCCTTTTCTGTGGGAGCACATAGAATAAATCTACAATCAGTCTCGTGACTTATGAGTGCTTGATAGAGGGTTTTAATTACTAAAGATTTACCAACGCCAGCACCTCCAGTTAAAAACAGTTGCAATTATTTGTGGTTTGTGTCTATCGATTGCAAAACGTGTGACAAATTTCTCTTTGTTTAATAATTAACATTGACAGTAAGGAAAGGAATTTGTCATCTGGAATGCGATTTGGAAGCAGATCATTAGTTGAAATTGATGGAGCTGGAGGTCCAATGTCACGTGCAAGATCATATCGTTCATGTTCTTTAGGTGGAAAAAAGACAAAATGTGCACTTTCTCGTGCTTCAATATCATTTTCATTGGATTGCTGTGCATGTGGAGCAACATATACTCATCAGTCAAGTGTGACCATTGGGTGGACTTCATTTAGTGCTTGTTTTATTTGGTCCAGTATAATTCATTTCATTTGGTCTCCAATTGCATCTTTCTTTTGTTGAAAGTGTGCTGTGTAATTTGTGTGTCTTTTGGTTCATGTTGCTATGGATTATACAACATGATTCGTTCATGAGCTAAATCTTCTGGTTCTAATTTGGGATTGTATACAAATCCTATAACTTTTTGGCGTTTTGCATGATTGAATTTTAATTCCAGATTTCAATGTGATGTTGATAGCATTATTGGTGTTGTCAATATACTCGCATGCATTATCCCTATCTGGTTTGTCTTCCTCAGTATCATATGGACTTGAATTTGGTTCTGGATACTGCACATTCAATTTGGAAACATAGTCGGCTAAACACCAATTGTTGCAATTGCTTTGGTCTTTGCATGTATCTTTTGATTTTCTGCTGCTACATTTGTATCATTAGGATCCATTTGTTCTAGAATAGCTTTGTTTTTCATAAGGAACATTCTATCTTCTGTTTGGCGATGTCTGGTGGCGAAGTAATGGTTCGTGAAGCATTTGTAATTGCCCGGGGGGGGGGGGGGCACTTTTCAGAACTTGGGTTTGGGTGCTTGTGAACTGATTTTGTATTAGAAAATAGGGGCTTGGGAACTGAAATTTTGAGAAATTTGCAGACTTGGGAGCTGAAATTTGGCAAATATCCAGCTTCTGAGGCAAAAATTTTCTGAAAAGGGGACCTTAAGAACTGAATTATACTTCAACTGGGGGTCTTGGGAACTGCTGGAGAGATGCGAAATGCGGTCTTAAGGTGGAATTACCCCTTCAGAGGGCTAAAAATGAAATCTACATAATGAAACCGAGGACAAAATTACCTTTCTATTGCTTTTTGTTTGACGACAATCGGAGCTTCCATTCAAAAGTTATGATTGAAAATGTAACTTTGCAAACTGAAATCTCTTATCACATTTCTTATATATTTTATTGTTTTCTCAAGCTGCGATATTTAATATTTCCACTTCAAAAACTCATCTCAAAAAGTAAATAAGCTTTTGATCTCTAATTTTCACAATTGTGAAAAATGAAGCACTTTTTCTAATTGATAATAAAAGTAAAATAGCATTTCTAAAATATACTAAAATTTTAAAAACAGTGTTTCTAGACTAAAATTGCCGATATCTCGAAAGAGAATTTTAACGACATGTCATCCTTGTAGCAAAGATTTCTCAAAAACGATTGACCTTAGAGAGATGGGATAAAAAGCAAATTAAAACATAATTATTGGACTATGCATTGAACTAGAACAATGCTACTTGCCCCAGGAGAAATTGATATAAGGGGGATCTTTGGTGCACAGTTGGCAAAAATAATTATTTTTTTCCTTTCTTGACCAATGACCCCCTTACACCAAGTTCCCATAGGGCTAGTGGCATTATTCTAGTTCAATGCATAGTTCAATAAGTGTGTTTTAATTTGCTTTTTATCCCATCTCATTAAGATAAATCGTTTTGAGAAAACCTTGCTACAATTAGTAAGAACTTTAGGTAAACTCCCATTTCAAAAACAGAATTGTACATGTAATTCTGTACCTCTTTTTTAGTAGGTTTTTGATACTTTTATTCTGGCTTATTTTCCAGTGTCTTTTGATGTTCTTTTAGTTTTTGTCTTTTTCCCTGCATTATTACTGTCATCTGGCAATGACGTGATACCAGCCCCGTAAGCTTGGCCATGCTGCGGTCGAACAAGTCCATCTTCTTTCACAATGTCTGCGTGCTTTCTTCGGCATCTAACCTCTTTGGTGCTCTGTTTGGCTTTGTGTTGACCCAATTTGATACTTTTGTTTATTGTTGGACGGATTGCGTAGCAAAATCCGGCTTATGAAATGGCAATGTCTGGATGTATGTAAGGATGTATGTGTGTGTGTCTGGACACAAAAAAGGTAAACATTTTGCCATAACTTTTTTTCCAGATGAGCTAGAGTACCCAAACTTAGATATATTGTAGGGGGGCACAAGCCCCTACTAACTATGTAATCCATTCCCCCATGGTCCTCCCCTGGGTCTGACAAGGGGGTGGGGATAGTAAAAAAAGGTTAACATTTCACCAAAAAGGTAAACATTTTGCCATAACTTTTTTTCCAGATGAGGTAGAGTACCCAAACTTAGATATATTGTAGGATGGCACAAGCCCCTACTAACCATGTAATCCATTCCCCCAGGGTCCTCCGCTGGGTCTGACAGGGGGTGGGGAAATGTCAAAAAAGGTCAACATTTCACCAAAAAGGTAAACATTTTGCCATAACTTTTTTTCAAGATGAGCTAGAGTAGTCAAACTTAGGTATGTTGTAGGAGGGGACAACCCCATACTAACCATGTATATTTCATTCCCCCAGGGACCTCCCCAAGGTCTGACAGGGGGTGGGGACATGTTAAAAAAAGAGAAACATTTCACAAAAAAGATAACATTTTGCCATACCTTTGTTTACCAGATGAGCTAGAGAGGTCAAAAACTTAACGTATATGGTAGGACGGCGGCGACAAGCCCCTACCAAAATGTACTTCATCTCCCGGGTCCTCCCCCATGTGTCTGACAGGGGGTGGGAAATGTCAAAAAGGTCACATTTCCACACAAGTCATATTTGTTTTCCTAGATGAGTTAAGAGTAGCCAAACATCAATCATAATTTTGTCTATAGACACAGGTTAGACCTATGCAATTTGATAAGCTCATAGGCGACCGTCAACCTGCCCGATAGGAGTTTTGTTGGGTTTGGGTCCAACAGTCCACTTAGCTTCAAGTGCCTTCCATGCGGCCAGATGGCTTATGGACTTTTTTTGGTCTCCACTTTCTTGCGTCAGGTATAGACTTATAAACACAATGTACACCATATTATTCAACGCCCCAGAGCCGCACACTACCCTAGGGAGAAAAAAGCAATCGTCCTACCGCCATTGGGGTTACCGATTTTTTTTGATTGCTATCTTCATTAGCGTTTTTCCGGATGACCGTCCCATTTCTGAAAGAACGTTTCCAAGGGCAGCAGCACCCATATTGAATCGCATTACAGCAGTTGCAACCCAGCTTCAATTCTCTGTTGCCAACAAAAGTCGAGCCCAGCACCTCCATGATTTCCTTTCATTTATACTCATTATTGTGAGTATAACCTTAACAAAATTCTATTGTGGATGCGAGTCAAGTTAGTCTAGTCTGTGGCCGTGTTGTTTTTATTTTTAAAACGTTTATACGAACGGAAGTCACTACACGTTAGACAAATCATACACGTTAAACGTCAGCAAACAATAGTTTACCTTTTTTTCAGTATATTTTTATTTAATTGACTGAAGTCAAATTTCTCACCAAAATTACCCGCCGACAGTTCCAATGCTTCTTCAAGAAATGGTTTCCGACTTTTACGGAAACAGGGAGGGGGGAATCCCCGATTTTACAAATTCTGTACGTTGGTGGAGACGACTTGGCATATACAAGCATAAACACGCCCCAATTATGTGGTGACTTCAATTACAGATTGGGATTCTACAAAAAAGGTTGGTTAAAATGACAGCGGGCTACTTGGAAGCCACATTGATTGTAGTTTGAGATCTTTGGGCTATTCAACTGACTTTATTTTTGATTTAAACATAACATAGGTAAGTTCAAACAAACATTTTATGGTTCAGATGCTATTATGATCGCCCAATGCAAAGCAGGGTAACCCGATTACGAACGATTTATGGTGCAAGAATGAATTGCCTTTGAGTGGAAGCCGCCAAATTCGGCAGTCGATAACTTGTTATGACCGGTTAAACGGTTAAACGAACAGAAATACTAATCGTTTAAATGGATAGGAAATTAACCGGTAACTCCCAGCTCTATACCAGTTACTACGTGTTAATTTTAGGCACGGGCTTTAAGGGTACTTCAACTTGGTCTGTACGGGTTTGACGTCCGGGAACTCGAACCGATTAAACCAATCTTTGGGGTGATTTTTGCCGAAAAAGTCCCCATATTAAGGTTTTGCCTCCCAAAAAAGGGTTCCAGTTTTTGGAAAGTTTCTTGTTGAATTTTGACCAGGTTTAGAGATTTTTTTGATCAATTTTGACACACATTTGGTCGAGCTTTCTTGATCAATTTGTGTTCTGTTACCATACCCTAGAGTCATTTTAACAGTTTAATATAAATGACGATTTTCCTCTCTCACGACATTTAACAATAAAAACGCAAAGGAAAAAAGCACATTAGTTAAAAGGTTGCTACAATGACTAATTATGCGATTTAAATGCCTACCTTGATACTTTCAACGCAACATGAGTACGTCCACAGGCACGGGGATGAATTAATATTCTGCCACCACTTTAAAATGCGGGAACCTTTAACATGTGGTTTATTCCGTAAGGTGCCGAATTCGTGGCCTGTGGCGAATGCTAAATTTCTTCCAAACGGCACTAACATCCGCGCATACCGCTCACGGCGAAGAAATCCGCCTGGGTGTCCCACCACCTCTGCAGGACTGGGGTGGGAAACTGTATTATCTACCCCTTCATTTGCATGAGGAGGTTGGTCACTCTCCTGCAGATCCTGCTAGCACTGGCTTTGCTTATCCCATGATGGTCGCCATGGTTGTGATGTACGGTTCCACTGCGTAAAACCGTAGTGCGTTGTAAATTACTTGCACCGGAAATCTTGGCATGGCTTTGGAGATGTTGCCGATCTAATTGAGGGCCAACGATCCAGAACATGAAGGATTACCCCCTGGTAAACATATACCCCCCGCTCGACTCATCATAGTCATTATACTGGTCAGAAATGGGTTTGACCTATCGCGAAAATTCGCTCCTCAGCGAAGCCCCTTGTGCTAGACGCTACGCCAAAGCAAAAATTGTAGCACGGACATCTTGAAGTAAACAACATTTCAAACATTTGGCGCGAAAGTATCACATGATTAAGACATAAGTATAATTCCTAAGTTCTATGGACGAGACGTAACTCTACGACCTGTACGCATCTTAGTGACATAGCACTAGTATGGTATAATCTTAGTTGCCTTTGTGAAAACGGACTAAGTGACATCTTACACTAAGTACCTAACTGTCTTAATTGGCGCCTTAAAGTACTCAATCATTATTAGGGATAGAGTGAAACAAGCCCAAGGGGCCGTTTCACAAACAGTACTTACGTGGGACAGGACGTAAGATGGTTCCAATGCGTTGTATGCCAAGAAGGGTTCCTTAGTGACGTCCGGTTGCGTACTTGGGGTTACACAAAACGTTCATAACTAAGTCCTGCAAAGTTCCATATGCCTTGATGTTGGCTTCTTCGCATTTTGGTTTTACCTCTGACACGGTATGTTAAATTTTCTTTCATACCGTCTGTTGAATGGAATCTGCAATTGTTTCATTTCACCCGTGTCATTGTGGTTTCATTCGAAGGTTTGGGTTGTTCCCCTTAGTAATTCTTTGTTGTAGAAAACCCATAGAATGCTTCCCCCCATTGGACAAAAATTGTGTTTTGAGACTGCTGTCTGTAGAAGATTGCGTTTAAAGGTGTTGACCCATTAAATAGCAGCATGCATGCGTCGACATTTCAACGTTACCCGGCTAGCATGCTGTAATAACTGTCAGCTTGTCGATCATACGGTCGGTAAGTCTGCCCTCTCCTCGACCAAGCGTTTGTCCTCTTTGGACCATCAGTGCAGTCTTTCACAGAGCTGTCCCTCCCTTGGCACACATGATGAGACACTCTCCTTTTGTAAAATTGGTGATCTCACCATACAAATTAGGTTTCATTAGGTCAAAGTTTTAGTGTTTCCTTCGGAGCAAGTACAGGATATACAATTTATAAACCCCGGGAGTAGCAGACATTTGTAACACATCTCAAGTACAAAGGGTTTGAGTGAAAGGCAATCAATCATATTAAACAATTATTACCTTGATCCTTCTCATCTCTTGGCATTTGTACATGCACATCAAATGGTTCAGGTGGCCTTTTTAAAAGAAACACCAGAAAATTGGCCCATTGCCTCAACTTTGGTGTGTAGAGGGTAGCTGTCTTGGCTTCTTCCCAGGACTTGGCCCTAACTGGCCTTACAGATTTGTAGTTGGGCAATCATGCCTCTCTTCACTGTGGTAGTTTTCGCCTTGAATTCCTTAAGGGCTTACATTCGCCCACACAACTCCTGGTAGGGTTCAAACTGCAGTTGGCATCAACAATCTTTACCAAGTCTGAAAAAATGTTGGTGACAATATGGCAGCTCACTGGGCTTAAGTCATGCGTACCTGAATTTCTCACTGTAGAGGTCAAACACTTAGATCAACCTGGAAACACTCCTCGGACATCATTGCTAACTTCAGAATGGTATTTCCTGCCGTCTCAGACTAATTTGTAAAAAAAAGTGAGTTAACCAGAGTACATGTGTGATTTGGTGACCACTGACTACTGATATTATTGCCACTAATTATAAAACTACCCGGGAGGGGGGTCTCATCAGTCCTGTAACAACCCTGATTTCCCTAAACTTTTGAAAGGGGATTTTGATCCACAGCTTCATCCACTAGGATTTGGGATTTTTATATCATCTGAACGGCTAGCAAGGGATGCACCGATACAAGTTTTTATCTGGAGAATGGCCCTCACCAACTATCTGTAAAGTTTACGCATGCTATTTAATTCTCTTGAAGTAGAGCTAAAAACAGATTTTTTAAGACCAGATAGAGATAGTGTGTAAAAATGTGGTCAACCAAAATGAGGCACACTTTCACTCATAGCTTCCAAAACCAAGCAATATATGTCATCTATTATATTCTAAAAAAATCAACTTGTGGGTTTGTTTGTCCAACTATGCATTTTGACCGTCTTTAACATAAGGATTGAATTTTGGTATGATGGTAGAGCTCCAACGATACGATGGGTTTTGGTAACGTTCGATGGGGTCCCATTTTTGGGAGTCATTAATGGGTAACTTGGACGTGCTTGACGTATGGATATGAGTTTTGGTCGGTGATGTTTCACCGTACCTTTGTGAGTCACATTTTCGAGGGGGTCATTTTGGGTTCAAAGGTCATCAGGGAGTCATTATCGTGGTATACTTAGTAGCGGGGGCCCGCCCGCGCTAGTTTAGTCTAAGATTCATAGGTACAATAGAAACAATAACAGCTCTCTTAGAGACAAAATTTTGACACTTCCAAGTTTTGGTAAAATCCAGATTGAAATGTTGGTGTGTAACTTTACAGATGGCATTTGGTGCGTCAAAGGTCGTCCAATCAGACTGAACAATACATGAGTCTATACTTATGTCTCGTCTAAAAAACAGGCACTGCAGCCAGTACAGAATGTACAGCAATTAAAAAATCAAAACCTCTAAGTTACAATTAACACAAAAACAGGAAATCTCTGAAGAGGCTTAATATTTTATTTATATTATATTATTAATGGGTGGGTCTTGGTGTAAGAGTATCATGAGTTGAGACTAAAGACTTTACAGAATAAAAGCGACCCATAAATTGTACCCTTTGATCCTTTTACGAAGATTCGTGATTGGCTAATTCCATGCAGTTCTTACACCACAGGGCCCACCAACATCAACAAATGTCACATCACTTCTTAGCTAAGGTACACCATGAAGTTACTATAGTAAACTATTAACTATAATCTATGGGTCAACATTTATCTTTCTCAAGGCATATAACTGATCAGGGAACTTAGTTATTTGTTGGTGTCAATAGGCAGAATTTTCATATGTGAACTGACCCAACCTATCTTCAGTATACAAATTTACAACTGAAGTGATAACATAGCTGATAGTGACAACATTAGGGAATAGCCAAAGCATGATTGCACTCTCATAAATGTGTCTATGTCCCTGCACAATGCACATACAGTGTACATATTCAAACCGTATCTTGTGTCACAAGTTCTTTCTGCAAGGATTGCAAATAGTTACGCTGGTTGGCAAACCATGCGACTGCTTCTTTGTTAAGTATTCAGCTCCTAAACCGTCCAAACAAGTTTGAATCTGCGCTATTTGGATATCTTTGCCGCCTGTCTACTTCGCAAGTTGGTGGTTAAACCTTCACAGTGATCTGTAGCCACCGGCTAAAAACAAATTTGACCAAAAACATTAAATTCGCGTTAAACATTTTTTTAAACTTTCATTACAGGTGCGTTTCGCCCCCCCCCCCCCCACGATTACCAGGAAGTAGTACGATATTTGATATCAGATGAAAGGCAGTATTTTTCTTCGGTTTCTTGACTATGAACCCTTAAAGCTTTCATCCCAGAATAAAAAAACCACCCTTTTAGTGGTTAACCATAATATGAGCCACAGTATTGAATAGGGCTTTGCAACGGGCATATATTGAGTCTACATCAAACCGCAAGTTTGTTCCCACGATTCTTTATGGGGTGTATGTGCAAGTGCCAGCGCTCTTCTCATATCAAGTAGAGACCACAATACACATAAAGCGAAACAAGCACCTTTAATTCAAATATTACTGTCCTGGACTCTAGTTTTTTGGCAATGAACTCTATGGTAGGATATAATGTGTCTATCGGATTATTTCACCACTTGTCAAGGTGGATTCTTTAAAGGTGCACCGAGAGATTTCAAACAACAGGTTGCTCCCTAAAAAATGTGAAATGGTGTAAAGTCTCTATCACAAATATATTCTCATATGAAAGGATTAAGCTGAGAATTTCTTTGTACAAAAAATGTGAAATTTCTACATTAAATTTCTATAGAGCACCTAGATGATTAGCCTTTGTTTTCGATTGAGCCTCTTACAATCACCTTTTATTTTCAGTTTAGTTATTCTGTAGCCCATTTAAGGAATAGGGATATGAAATCATGCATTCACAGAAAATAAATGCAGGACTTGAAACTATCGTTGACACTTTAATTTCAAAACTCCCCATTAATATTGGTTGACTTCCTGTCTAAAGACCTGGTTCAGGGCAATCAAACATGTGATAAAAATAAACTTGTATTATTCTTTTATGTTTTCCTCTGTATTGCTCCCAAAATATAGGCGTAGGCTAAATATAAAGCTATGTGATTTATACCAGAAAGTAGTACATGTACACAACTTTTGTGCAGACCAAATGCATACCTTTGAAGGATTTAAATCGCTTTTCTTTACAGATGCTATATAACTGTTATTGGCATCCCTTGGTAAAGGTTGTTGCCTTCCTTTCTTTGGTTAACATCCACTTAAAGATGGTCCTCTCACGCAGAAATTCTGTCCAGGTGTCATCAAGCATGTGTTCACAACCACAACACCATTACAGAACATGCAGGAAATGAAGAATATATGACAATAATATTAAATGGAATTGTATTATTTAAGGCTATACATTGATTTTGGGATTCGCCCCTGATGTAGATGGTGTTCATCGGAATAGACACTATCAGTATTTGGAAAAATATTTGAAATTTGCAGGAATAGCTTCAAATTGGAAGATAGTCTGTAGACTTCTCATAAGTTACCTTTCAAGCTGTAGAATGACAGAAAACGGAAGAAACGGGCAGGTCCAAGATATACGATTCTTCCATTTTCGGTTAGGGTTGTAGGAAGTGTCCGTTCGGACAGTTAAAACTACAATCTCGATTTTCCTTCATAGTTGCTTCTGGTTGATCATTGCAGGGTATGTTAGGATACCATGTACTTGTTACGAAATGCAAAAATCTGATTTTTGAGATTTTTAATTTGCTGATTCGCCAAATCACTGATAGTGTCTTTAATATGCCCCAACATGACTGCATTTTTTTTTTTTTTTTTTGCAACGGGCGCTAGATAGTGGTAAATTATGCAGAAACGTAGAGCTTTAAAAATGCAATGTTGCCACAAATAAGTTCTGTTTTTATTGTTTATTTATTGTTTTTGGTGGATCCTCCATGTACATTTCAACCAGGTGAAACGCTGCACTTGGCATCACAAACTAATGGACAGCGTACAGCGCACATGAAACTGAGGTTTGTAACCAATCAAACCACTGCACCCTCAGAAAGCCAGAAAACTGGATGAAAAAAATGGTGGCTAGAAATAATACTACCCCTTTGAAAAAAGTAGTATTTATACGCTGACCGTATTTATATTTTCTGAATATTATGTTCTTTGCAACTGTTTTTAATTAGAATATGAATATGAAAATCATTTTACCTATAAAATGTGTTAAATAACGTTTTAAGTAACAACATTAAAAAAATGCAAAATCTTATTTTCCCTATCATTTTTAAAAATGGTTTTAAAAACTCTTCCTCCTTTTTGTATTATACTTAGTTTAATTTGAAATACACTCATATAGCATCGGCTATCAATAAAGTCATGTATAGTGTAGTGGATAAGGTTTAGGACTTGTAATCGTAAGGCCCTGGTTCGAATCTATGTAAGGTACAAGTATTAAGTTTATTCATATGATGATTAAGTAAATGGTGACATTAGAATGTGTATATTACCATATAAAACAACATGTATAAACTGGTTTAAATTTTTATTTCTTCACGTTTTCCCTTTGTTTATTGCCTTTTTTTTCTCAGAATTGTTTGCCATATAACTTTTTTACAACCATGTGCTATCGTAAATACAACGTTTGTATAATGCCATAGCTACAACGTGAAAATTTGGTCAGAGGATTGTAATAACGTTATTATGGGAAACATGCATACGGCGTGCGTTTTTGTGTTAAACGCCATTTCCGTCGTCTGCTGAATTAATGTCGCCGACGACATTAAATTTAAAATTCTTCTGTTTACCCATAAGGATTTGGTCTTAAGCTATACAGGTGAGGACTAATGTATAATATAAAAGCTTCACAACCATGCAAAAATATCAATTTTGAAAAATCGTGAGGGCGCACTATTTTTCAAATGTGCCTGTGTCTCTTTAAGCTGAGAAGTATTGTTTTGGTACAAAGCATATTGCTTTGGTACAAAATTGTGAAATATCTCATTTCGTATATGAAAAGCATTCGAAGTTCAGCCTATGTTTATATTGAAATATAAGCAAATAAAATTCACCTTTGTTTTCACTCTTAAGACATTCCTGTAGCGAAATACAAGGTACAAAATCTTGCGAGCGTCTAATCTTTGTGAATCACTTCATATGATGCATGATATGGAGGGTATATGGATGGATGCCTCAAAATCTCTAGTTGCACCTTTAAATCATAGCCCCTTTTTAGAATCCCCAACACCACATTTTATGTACAAATGAGTTGCAGTGCTAATGCGAATACGGCTAATAGTACATTGTATAGATAAATGACTGTTCAGAATAGCCCTCTTAATGTTTAATAACCAAATACAGTCAATTCCAGAAACCCAAGTGTACCCTCAATGGATGTGTGATTCTGTGGAAGACCTTGATACGCTTAAAATTAAACACGCTTGTTTGTGTTATATTTCCATGGTACAGACTGTTTATGATTGGACTAATTGGTAGGAATGTGCGCTATACACATTTTACCAATTTTGTTGTATAGGCCTGTATCATGCATTGCTTTGATGTATACTACTCCTGAATAGGTACACTCTCTGCCACAAGATGCGTTTTCGCAGACGCCTTGCGACATTTCCCATTGATTGCATTGATGATCATCCTGATTTCCTCCTCGTCCTTGAACCCGCAGTAATCTTTCTCTGCCTGGGCCATATAGCCCGCAGTCTAGTATCATCTCTGAGTTTATATTTCCTGACCAGTTTATTCTGTTCATTGTTTTTGCCAACCTGTACCATTCCTCCATTGTAGCTACTTACAGCCAGCTCATCTTCTGTAAATAAAACACCAACTAACTTCAAACAGTAATCCTTTATGGTCTTTGCTTTAGCAAATGCATCATATAAGTCATTTTTGCCAATCTCACATAGGAAGCCGGTAACCCCTATGATGACTTTGTTATTGTCCGCTGCTATTGGTGTACATGCTGGACTCTTCTTCTTTTGGGGTGGTTCATTTTCCCGTTGCTTAGATAACACCTCCATGACAAGCGCTTTAGTTCTGATTATGTCCTGCTGCATTTGTGTTTGTTGCTCACTTAACGTGTTAACCGCTTTCTTCAAACCCAAGAGAAGACGCAGCACGTAGTTCTGCCTTCGTCAGGGAGAAGCCTGGGTAACAGTGCATCAATTTCACCTTCATCAAAGATTTCTAGTCCTGAAAATAACAATGTAAAAATATTTGATATACAATGTTGTTTAAAAAAAACCTGTGAAATACCGCGAAATTTGTAATTCCGCCCAAGTAATATCCGACAATGCCAATTAACCAATTCCCTATGTAAATACTAGAGAATACGTCTTCTCTGGTAAACACTTATATCATAGATGGAAGTCCAGGAGAAATGTACATAATCTGGATTGTTTAAGCCCTGTGTAACCATAAATTTTAATTCTTCAGGGTGAGTCAAAATGGACCCTGATTGTGCCCACTATTATGCATCTTTATAACATCAAGAAAAACCTGGTATCAACGGAAAGCTTATATTAATAAGCTTTAATTTACAACAGAAATCATTCTATCGGCAAGGCATTGTCCAGGTTACTTTCTTTTAAACAAGGTAGTCCGTTTTACATTCTGCCCACGGATTCCCATTTAAATGCACGGCGGTCAATGAAGCAAATCACTGCCGATGCTGATGCATGGCGGGTCAACAGCCACTTCCTTATATTAAATAAAGTGGTACATGTATATTAATGGTGTAACCCCCAGTCATAAGGTTAAGAATTATTTTTCTTAAAGATATGGAATGCTTCGATCTTCAAGATAAGACATTACATAAGCATTTCTTCCCATCCTTTCCACCAAGTTACATCATCGTAGCCCTTAAGGAACTCATACTGCATGCAATATATAATGAGAATATATTCCCCGACACATTTGTTTGTATACTTTAAAAATATTATTTTGTGATGATTTTATGAACACAAAATACATTCCGGTTCTCAGACCACCTGTGTCCTATGCCGTCGCGGTTTATGCATGATACATGTAAGCCTCATATGACTTTTGAGCTTGGCATATGACCTTTGACGTCATAAACAGATGGTGGTTTGCGTGTGACTTCCATAAACAAAGTTTAACTTCTATACTTTTCAATTGAGGTCAATTTTACATTTTCATCCTATCTTACCACTTGACCTCAAATTACCTTTGACATTGGTGACATTTGACCTCATCAGCAAATGAAGGAACCCAATTTGCACCTGATGACTCAAGTTTGGTTTAAATCCTTCGAAGTATGCGGATATTAAAGGCAAACGTTAACAATCCTTTTTCACAACCGACAACACACTGAGTTTGCTTTTGCCCTCTTCCCACACTTTTGTCTTCCTAAGGTTTACCTTAAGACCCTTACTCTCAAAAGCCGCCTTCCATTTCCAAAACTTCTCCATCAGTCCATCCAATGTCTCGCACATTAAAACCAAGTCATCAGCATACAACATGTCACTCATCAAACCCTCCCTTGCACTCTCCATCACTACATCAATCACACAATTGCAAAAATCAATGGCAAAAGTACAGAACCTTGATGCACACCTACCTTCACCTCAAACTCCTCAGACAAATCGGACCCCACTCTAACTCTTGTCTTTGCTCCTTCATACAAACTCATCACTGCTCTAACCACTACTTCTGGTATCTCTCTCTCTTCCTCATCGCCCACTTCATCACTTTCCTCGGTACCCTATCAAATGGCTTCTCCAAGTCTACAAAACACATATACAGCTTTTCCCCATTAGCTCGGTATTCCTCTTGCAACCTCCTCAAAATAAACACTGCTTCTATCATGTCTATCGTACCCTTCCCTGGCATAAACCCAAATTGCATCTCATCCACTTCCGAATCCTATTCTCTAGAACCCTCTCCACAATTTTCATTGCATGCTCTAACAACTTCACACCCCTATATGCACCACAACTCATTGCATCCCCTTTCCCTTTAAAAATTGGAACTACCACACTCACTGCCCACTCATCCGGCATCCCTCCTCCTTCAACACTCTCTGACACAACTCTATCATAGCACCAATCCCTATCTCTCCACTCGCACTAATCATCTCAGCACTCGCCTCTGAGGGTCCAGCTGCCTTTCCTTTTTTCATTTCTTTCCGACTGACCCTCTCAACTGGCCCTTCCACCACATCAGCCTCTACCTTCTGATCCCACTCATTCTCCTCATTCATGATTCTCTCCATATGCTCTTTCCAGACTCTACCTCTATCTCTCTCACTGAAATTCAAATACATCTTCCCCCTTCAACATCTCTTCCATCCATTTTCATTGCCTTCACTATCTTATACAAGTTGTTTGGATTCTCTCTCAACTCACTCAGCCCCTTCTCTGCCTCCTTCATAGCCTTCACAACCACTTTCTTTGCTCACTTCTTTAGCCTCTTATACCTCATCACTTTATTCTCTTCCGTACCATTTTTCTCATATCCTTAAAGGCATCCTTCTTTCTCACTATCGCCTCCTTCGCCTCTGCATTCCACCACCCCATATCTCTCCTGTCTCTCCTACCTTTTGTTTTCCCCTACACTTCATCACATGCCTGTAACACCCCTTCTTTAAAGCACCCCCACAAATCTGACACATCAGTCCCCACAAGCTCCCCAACTCTCGTCTCAAAATTCTTTCTTGTCTCTTCCTCTTTCCACTTCCATACTTTCCTCCTCACCTGCGCTACCTTCCTCAACACCTTTTTCACCTTCCTCTTATCCACATCCACAACCACCAACATGTGTTGCAATTCCCCTGGAATCACCTTAACATTCTTCTGAAATTTTCTCCTGAGCTAAATGTCACTTTCCTTTGTCCTCTTTCTTGAACCATGTATTCACAACACATAACTCTTTTTCATCACAAAACTCCAACAACATTCTTCCTTCCAAATTCCTCTCCCCAAACCCATAACCTCCGTGAACACCTTCAAAACCTTCGATCCTTTTCCCCACATGCCCATTACAATCCCCAACACATAAAACCAATTCACCGTCACTTTGCATATCCCATTATGACTGCTATCACCCTATCGCTCTTCCTTCTCACTTCCACCACCTTTTCACACAATTCCTCTTTTACCATGACTCCCACACCCCAATCCCTTCACTGTTTCCTGCCCACCCTAACTTGTACTTTCTTCCCTCTATGCCCAACATCCTAGCCCCCTTCCGTCTCCACCTCACCTCCTGCACACAACATACATCCACCCTCCTCTTCCTCAATTCTTCACTTATCTCTACCCCTTTCCCCTTCAAACTCCCCAGGTTCCAACTACCAACCCTCACCGGGAGCCGCATACCGGGCTGAACACCGTCATGAGGCAGGCGGCACCTGCCCGACTCAAGGTAATTCTTTGCACCTTTCTTTTTGAGGTAGGCAGGTGCCGCCCAAACCAACCTTTGGGCTGGTTGGTGCCCTCTATATATGATATTCGCCACCATGGAATATAAAACATGATTCGTTCATGAGCATAATCTTCAAGTTCTGATTTGGGATTGTAGTTAACAAATCATGTAACTTTTGGCATTTGAATTTTAGTTCCAGATTTCAATGTGATGTTAATAGCATTATTGGTGTTGTCAATATGCTTGCGTGCATTGTCCATGCCTGGTTTATCTTCATCAGTATCATATATGGACTTTGCTCTGGATACTGCACATTCAATTTGGAAACATAGTTGGCTAAACACCAATGTTCCAATTGCTTTGGTCTTTGCATGTATCTTTTGATTTCAATTCCTGCTGCTATCATTAGGATCCATTTGTTCTAGAATAGCTTTGCTTTTCATAAGGAATATTCTATCTTCTGGTGGCGATGTTAGAATAAAAGTAACGGTTCGTGAAGCATGTGTAATTGCTCCAGCACTCAACTTTTTTCAGCTAGGTTGGGATGTGTGGCCCCAATTTCCGAACTTGGGGGCTTGTGAACTGATTTTGTCTTTGAAAGTAGGGGCTTGGGAACTGAATTTTGAGAAATGTGCAGGCTTGAGAGCTGAAATTTGGCTAAAATTCAGCTTCTGAGACAAACATTTTCTGAAAAGGGGATCTTAAGAACTGAATTATGCTTCAACTGGGGGTCTTGGGAACTGCTGGAGAGACGCGAAATGGGGGTTTTAAGGGCCGCACATACCCGTACCTATTTCCAATGTCAGTGCCCCCTCCCCCCAGTAATTGCCATCTGAAGAACTAAATACACTACTTCTTGTGCACTAATTTCAACAGCATTCTGAAACTTGTAACATATGATTCGCACCTGTTGTTTCAAATCCACATTACCTATAGATTCTTTGCACACTTCATGTAATAGCAAACTCATACCTTGTTGTGATTTGCTCATGTATGCAACAATGTAGACAGCACATGCATATGGATCTGTAATATTTTGAATGTCGTGATTGACATTAATGTGGAAAATATTTTTCATTTATGGATTTCTTTTGGTGTACGTTTCTGGAAAACAGTCCCATTTCTGAAAGAATGTTTCCAAGGGCAGCAACACCCATATCGAACCATGTTACAGCAGTGGCAACACAAGCTTCAATTCTCTGCTTCCCAACAAATTTTGCCTTACTGCAATGTTCCATATACCTTGATGTAGGCCTCTTTTTGCATTTTGCGTTTTACCTCTGACACAGGCTGTCAATAGCGCTTTCGATGAGTGTTTCATACGTGTTTAATTGCATCTGCAACTGTTTCATTCAACCGTGTACTCATGGTTTCCTTTGAATGTTTGGGTTGTTGCCCTTAGCAATTCCTTTGTTGTAGAAACACCAAGAATCTTCCCCCATTCGACACAAATTGTGTTTCGGACTGCTGTCTGTAGACGATGTGTGTAAAAGTGTTGCATTAATAGCATCATGCACGGTGTCAACATTTCCAACGTTACCCCGGATAGCACTGCTGTAATAACTTGTTAGCTTGTCGATCATAAGGTCGGTAAGTCTGCCCTCTCCTCGACCACATCACCTCGCCTGCTTCCTTTTCCATCGCACCCGATGTACCGTCAACGTTTATATTGCAATTTGCTTTGTGTTCTTCATACCATTTCTTGAATTTATCCCAATCTGGTTTTAGAGTATTTTGGGTGCATATTTGGCAGTACTTACTTATGACATGATAGTCTATTACCAAGCCTGTATTTAATTAAATGACACAAGCAACACCGTACTTAGATTTATGGCCCTGCTTTTGCCACATACCATCGAAGCTTACGGCTACATTGAAAATACCATCTCTGTCCATATTTGATGCATTTCATGATAGGTGTGCACGAACAATTTTGTCATGAGCTAAATAAGTTTATCAACCACCCGAATCAATAGCGCATCGTTTCCTTTCCTAGAGTTATCAGGTAGCTAGCCTCACTACGATATGGCATGTTTCATAAGCATCATTTAGTGTGCTTCTGATATCCAGCAAACCAGAACCAGTAGTTGAAGGCAGCACCGACCGCACCTGTATACTGCCCACATGCGTCATTCGTGAATATGACAAAGTTTGACACACTTCAAATTTGCCTTCTGATAGTTCTCGTAACGTTGGTATTGCCCATTTGGGAATGAAACTTACATAGTTGACCTGGTGCCGTGCCGCCTGAACCGTTTCTAAGGAATTACAAGTTGTCAATACACGTTTAGACACAGGCCCATACGCAGGGGGGTCGGTCGCACCCCCCCCAAATTCCACAAAAGGGAAAAAAGGTTTTTTTTTTTTTTTTTTTTTTTTTTTAAAAATGTTCCAAATTTAAATTTTGACTCGAAAGTCCCTTTTTGTGATAAAAATTCAAAAGTGACCAATTTAGGGGGTTTGGTCCCACTTTTACCAAACGTCCCTTTTGAAAAACAGTCCACTTTTTTTGAGATTGTCCCTCACCCCCCAAATCAAATCCGGCGTACGGCCCTTTTTAGACATCATGACAGCAGCCCAACCTTGCCAAATTCTGAAGATTTTTTTTTCAAACTGTGGCTTCTGAAATTTTGACTACCTATTCTCCAGTTAGACAAGTATGTATATTATTTATCTTCTGGAGAAGCGCCAGCGCACATTATGTTGAAAGATTAATAAATACACATGTTTAGCTGTCTTGGCAAACAAACAAAAAATACTGTGATTTCTTGAAAATATGCGTTGCACATTAATATAAATTGATTTCTTCACCTAGAAAGAAAAATTGGCAAATATAGGACCAATTCATGTCTTGCCTACTGGAGGTTAAAGCCCAAAAAGGATCTTTCAGAAAAACATTACTATGGAATGTTGACCAATCACCCCCTCTGGATTCAATAGTTTAGGCAGTTAGCCATAAAAACAAACGAATCACAACAGGCCAAAAAATGGTACCATTCTCCAAGAACAAACTTTACTCGCAGTGAATAATAGACGTGATTTTCTGGCAATTCTTTTTTTCTGGCAAATTCTTAATTGGCCTACTGGTACATCCAGATTGCCCCATCCTTGAAAAGTCTTAAGGTCCATGACATGCTTTAAACAACTTATAATACCACACCAAAATGGTTTCATTCATAGTATGTATTGGTATCACTGTAAATCTCCATGAAGCAGTAATTGAGAAACTGTAATATTTGATAAAAATTGGGCATATATCATGTGTTTTGGACAAGCTTTCAAAGGAAATTCCACAATTTGGATTTTTGATATCGCGCTGGCACGATGACCCGGAAGTTGGACGCCCGGAGTACCAAATACGCGATACGTGTAACGCGTCATGATCGTCATCGTGGAACGGACGTGCGCGTAGCCCAGTTTTTCTTGCATACGTACACAGTTGACTTCTCGCGGTCGCCTATATGCGTCGACGTGTTGTTATCATATGGCATAATTTTTTCTTGATTTGGAGACCTTAAATTACGATAATATGTGCTGTATAGTCCGACGGTGCACCAGCGGCGATAGTACCGACAAGGAGAATCGAACAGAATATAGCTTTATTCAATTTCCAGACAAGAGAAACCGACAAGGATAGATATCTGGAGTGGGCGGTGCGGTTAGCCCACGTGTGAGTTTTGTTTACACATCTTTTTCCTTTACTCTGACTTCATTACGGGGTCAAAATCCAACCCCAGCATCTTGATACGCGTTCCCGAAAACAGGAGAGAAGGCCGTGTCAGTTAGGGTATATTTAATCCTTAAATTTAACCACTTTCCCTATGTCACTTTTACAAATCTGTGTTGCGATATGATCAGGATACTGTTGAGGGGTACGAAATGTCAGAAATTAAGAAATGTCCTACTCAGCAGTCGTGTCCATGACTTTAAATAACTTGGTAATATTTTTCTAGCATGCGCAAAGCAAAATTTTCTCTAGCACCAGCCATGTATGGGCGATTCCTTGCTGAGTTCCACTTTAGTTTGAACTTGATTTTCAAAACCTTATCCTGTTAACTTTGAGAGATTTCTGCAAAATTTTACACCTATAGCATGGGGCAACTATTTGGGGCCCCCCAATCTGTACATTATTCTATAATGAATTTTCTTTTCTTTTTTTATTTCCAATTGGTCACTGCATTAGTATTTCGTAACATTTTTTAATATCAACATACTGAAAAAAAATCATATAAAGTATAAATTCAGGTTCCAATCGTCGGTTTTTAAATGTTATGGACTAATTTCTGTCATAAAGGCAATGTTCCATTGTTTTTGTTGTGCATATTCTTCAAATTGTAAACTTCAAAAGTGTAACAACCTCCAAAACTAGTAATTTTAGGTAAAATTACGACTGTCATGTATTTTTAATCAGGTCCGCCACATGTCAATTATGAAGATAGCTGTTTTTGGTGGATTATCATTACAAAATTCTGGAGAGACTCGTACTCACTGTTTTCTTTGTTATCCTGGGCGCCCACTTAGAGTTTAAATTTTGTTTACTATTATATTTTCCTACTTCGTCAGTGGCGCATCCGACGGCTCGTTACGTGCAATGACCAAACCTTGTCGGCACTTGGGGGGGAATGTTACAATTTTGATAGAATTTTTCCTATCTTTAATGTATATACTGGCATATTTTGTTTTGGATTTATATATGTTAACTTTCTTAGTTTCAACTGGTATCAAACCTAGTTTCAGAAAAGAAACGTATCGGAACCAATTTTTTTGCAACATTGGAATTTTATCAAACCCGCGTACCAATCGGGACACATCGGCTTTCCAGGGTCACAACTTGACAACCTGGTTTAAGGCTGAATTTAGTCGACCAAAAGACTTTACCTTTATACTGACATGAGATATTTTGTATTGAAAATTGGCATTTTGATCTTTAAATATGCTAGTTACTTTACGAAGAAAATGTGCATAACTAACTGTCAATTGTGGACAAAACTAATTATTTACTGGACCTGGTCCTACTTTTTGTGCATATGGAGCCAAAATGTTTTAAGTGAACAATTGCCATACTTTCCAATTAACCAACTGATACAAGTTAACCTTTGTAACCTCTGAATAGATTGTATAGATCATGTAGTGATAGCAATTCCAATCCAAAGTTGGTCACCCATAGCCTATAACATGACAACTACTCTATCAATAATATATCTGGTACAATGTGCCACGGCGTATCATATAGCAATCCTATAAAACTGCATTTTGATATGTGAAGCACACTGTTGAATTTATGGGATTTCCCTGTAATCTGACCCATCGATTATTTTTTTCTGATACACTTATGACTTTGGAAACCTTAACGAAATGTGTCCAGAGTGAGTCAGGTTATGGAAAACTCCCGATTTATAGTGTTATTCTCTGCTGTGGCTGAATAAAATATATGGTTCTGTAATATTGTGCCAGGAACTTAGGTTGAGCAGTGAGTCCTTGGTGGAGTACCAGAGGGTTTTGACCAATCCCAAAATGCATTGCATGGGGCCCTACATTGTACTTTATAAAAACGACAATGTTGTACGGGTTAAAGATAGTGTTCAGAACCACATGACATTTCATGATCATGCTAAAATTCCCTAAGTACTAATGCTTTGTGGGCCAAAGTAACCATAAAAGTCAGGGTTTTTTTGTGTTTTAAGATAGGTTTTTTGTAGGAACACAATGACCCTATTGAGGTGAAAATTTCCACCAAAATGTTTGCAATGTGGGATTGACTCAATTAACCCTCTGGTGGAGTAGTCACAATAAGCAGGTTGTCGCAAAATTTAGTTCAGCTAAATTGAAGACCCCGCAGGGCCCGAATGCCCAAATATTTTAAATTTCCCACTTGAGGCCCATGCAAATATACCTAAATTCTTGGTTTTCCATTTCTATTTTAGAGCAAGTCGAAGGACCAAAACACATGGGTGGCAGGCCGGATTTGGCCCGCTGTATTGAGAACTCCTAATTTAGTTGGTTAATCAGCATTGTATATTGTTTTTTCTGCCTAGCCCCCAATCCATATGATACATATCTTTCATGAGCAATACTGTATCTAATTCCCTCCTGATCTCTAAGGTTGGAATGTTGGTTCTCCACAATAAACAACTTGAATAATAATATGTACTGTGCCATGGGCATGTCCGGTATCCAAGTAACCCAAATGTGTAACCTTGTGCTCTAATTACTACAAAAAGAGGAGGTATGGTGTTCTTGCCAAAACACTGCAATTTTTCCAATGCAATATTTGCCCTATTGGTAACAGGACTTTTATAGCACAGACGTATTTCAATTACAAGATTGGGATGATTTCTATCATTTCTAAGGTATTTTGTCACTATAAAGTCATGTGACAACCTTAAGTGCAAAAATGGTATTTGGAGAAATGCATTGTGGGAAGAACCACTACCATCGCTCTCACAATGTACCTTAACCTCGTCTTACACGGTGGGGTGGGGTGGTTACCCCTAGTGAACTTCGCTCGGTGCGCTAAATGCAACAACTTTAATAAAAAGCTTCAGGTAATCCCATTCTCTCTCTCATCCTTTCCTTCTCCGTCATTCATTTTAGAGAAAAAAATGTGAAGATAGCACCTTCACCGGTGGTTCGGGTATGTCGTCAAAGTCGAATGGTAAGGTGGTTGGTTGCCACCGAAGGATTTTTAGGGGCATTTTTTGAAAATATATTCACAGTATGGGGGGCTCTAACACGTCTCCTGATATGAAAACTAGCCAATTGCCATCATTTAGAGCTGAAAACCGCATGAAAATCTGATATTCTACGATATTTCGTCGCAAAATCGGATTTTGCCTATTTTTGTGCAAAATGAATGCCAGATTTGTGACTCCAGACGTGATGGTACTTTATTTTGGTCTCATTGGAAAGAAGGAGGACCATAGCTATGCACTGTATCATAACATCTAATAATTCGAGGGGTGTGAAAACCGTGTTTAAAATAAGGCTTGGTAACCCGTGTAATATAGTCATCAGGGGATGTCAGACAGGCCTGAATCTCTTGTGAAAGAATACTTTAAAATAATAACCTATCAAGCAGCCTGTTTTCATGTAAATGTTATACATTAAAACTTTATATTGCTGTGAATAAAGAGTAATGTATTTTATAAGCACATTTTGTTGCTTTATAAACTTGTCCTTCTCATATCAGAATAATATTGCTACTTTGGCGACCCATTGCATTAGAAGAGGCAGCCATCATCAACAGTGACTGCTATTGATATTATTTTCAGGTCGAATATTGTGGGACCTCGCTTGGTTTAAAAAATTCAATACATGTAGTAGTAGGTAGTAAATCAAGTTTGTAAATCTGTTTTGTAAAATGGGGGTAGCCAGATTCACCTCACACACAATACTGCTGTGTGAGATTTTTTTTAATAAAACATTAAAATTTTGATTAAATATTTTCTCAATTTTATTTGAGAAAAGATTTCTCACGGGAAAATTATTTGTTTACTATAAAAGAGAGAAAAAGGGATTTCCCTAGAGTTGTTTATGCTGGCTTGCACCTGTTTAGATTGCACCTAAGGGAAGTGGGAATTCCCCAATATTTAACTCTTAGTAACTGAGTCAGCTTGTTTATGCTTAAAGATCAAAACAATTGCAAGACCTGGGGCATTCCCCCATAGAGTTTATATATATGAAGTGATGTAATTCGGGTGATAATTCAGATTGGTCAGCTTTGTTAGGTTTAGTTTATGCATAAGAATGAGTAATGTTATGGTTTAGAAGGTAATCGATCTGTGAGTATTATACGATCACTGGAAGACTCTCTGCCAGCATCCACTACTAACAAATAGCTAGAAAAGTAACTAGTTTTTACTCTGCATTAAAGACACTATGCTTGATTGAAATATAATGGAAATTTGGCAGGATAAGCTTATCCTTCAAAGTGAAGGATAAAGTCTGTATAATGCCCTAGTTAACCTTTCCACGTCGAATTTGAAAAAATGAAAAAACGCAGTGTTCCAAGATAAAGTCTCCATTCAATTTACTGTTGTAGTAAGTGTCCGTTAGGACAATAATGACTAAAATCGCCGACTCTGTCCCTATTTGGTTGTCTTCTGGTCTATCCATTGCAGGGTATGTTGTTAGGATACCTGTACTTGTTACGACATGCTAAAATCTGATGTTTTTTGATTTGCTGATTTAGCAAATCACTGATATGTCCGTTAAGAGGCAGACCATCAAGTACCACGTAGTGCAGGATATATAATTCCATGTGAGCAAGTTGCTGTAATTATTCTATAATTCTACTGTCGTCTTTGAAGCCGAAAGTGCAGGGAAATCAAAATAGGATTCCCAATTGTGGACAGATAGAAATCGTGGTGATTATCTTGGGACCTGGGATATCTTGTGATTTTAATATCGTCGAGGGACTTAATTTAGCCTTGTCGTCTTGAACTGCTGGACAAAGTTATCTTCAGACTGAGAAGATTCCCAGGGATATATTACCTAGGAGTTAAATTAATGTGACTTGTGCGCTGTCATTTTTGGAGTCGTTTCGCTGTGAGGACAATATCATCGTTGAACTGCAAGCAACGCTTCTTGTGATATGAATGGACATTCTTTGTTTACAATTAAGTATCTACATGTATCTTGAATATTGTGTTAATTTATGTAAAGTTGTTTTTGGACATACCAAATTCTTGACCAAATCAAGTAAAGATCATTAACACTGTTTATTAGATATATTAGATCATTTAGTGCACAAAGTTCATTTATTTGTGTTTGAAAGGTATTCTGACCTTTAGACGTCTACGAGACGTCCTAACAATACCACTCCCACTAAACCCTATTCATGCATCCCACCTGCAACTTCCCCTCCCTTCTTTCGTCATCCCCTCAAAGTTTGTTTCCATTGTGGTATCCAAAACTTAATGCACATTGTGCTTTTCATTCTTTTAAAGACACTACAGTGATTTATTTATACGACAGAGTGAAAATAGTTGAAATTTGCAGGAATAGCTTTAAATTGAAGGTTAAGTATGTAGAATTCCTCATTTTCCAACAAGAATACAAAAGAAGAAATTGCAGGTCAAGATAACAAATCCCCATTCATTACGTGTTGTAAAAAGTGTCCTTTCGGACAATTATGACTAAAAGAACCGTTTTGTCTTTATTATGGCTGCGGTTGGTCGTATCACTTGCAGGATATGGTTAGAATCCTCATGCTAGTTCCAGACCACATGGCACAAATCTGATTTTTGCTCGATTTTTTTGTTTATATACTGATTTATCAATCACTGATAGTGTCTTTAATTGAAATTGAAGATTCCCCCCCCCAAAAAAGTTGCAAAGTATTATTTGACTGTCCAAATTATTCGGTCATAAAACAAATATCAATTTGAGATCACTTACAAATACCCCAATTTTCTATCTATTGAAGCACATTTTTGTCTAAAAAACACTAAATGCAGTAAAAATGGTCCCAAAATCAAAATGTGCTCGGCTTCGAATAAAAACATTTTTTTCTTTTTTAACATTATTTTATCTTTTTGGAAAAAAAAATAGGTATGAAGCTAACTTTTTTTGAATGTACACCAATGTATTCATAAGGATTACAAGGTAAAATGTGGTCTAAATTTGACCTTTCGTTAAATAGGTACAGTCCTATTTAAAGGAGAACAGTACTAAGAATGCTTATACGTTTTATAAAAATTATTGAACACCTATTGAGTGTTTCTGGAAAAAAACGGAATGATATACTAACCATAAAAATGAACTAAAAACAATTTTGTCGGCCCATGCGCTATTTGAAAATTCGCGCTAGTGTATAGGGTTATGTGTATGTGAACGATATGCAGCACAGTAGCGTCATAACTTCTCGCATGAGTTTTATAATGTGCATTTTCTATGGGTGTATAGTTTGTTATAGATCATACTTTAAATGAAGACGCGATGGCCAAAAATGTCCAAGGTCAATGAGACAATTTCAGGCAAGGTCAAGGTTAATATAAACCATTTTATACGAGGTAGTCTAATTATGTTTTTCGTGCATGACAAACTTCAATTTTGTAACTTGTATAGTAAATGTTGAGTTTTGACCTTGAAACCTGAAATAGCAGTGCATTTGATGACAAACTATAATTTTTAGAGTCCGAATGTGATAAGCGAGAATTTGACATGCATATTAATTCAATGCGACAGTTCTCAATTTTTACCACCGTTAGGGTCGCATCTATAGCCCCCTATTTTAAACATTTCGTTCGATTTTTTGTTCATAGAATAAATGTGTGCCACTATCAAATTAAATACCATCAAAAAATTTGTCTTATGGGTCCACGGTCATTGGACAAGTGTTCAATGAGCAAAATACGGCACTTTCTAAATCAGCTATTTTGGAAACATGTACTTTTAATATGTGGCTTTAAATGGCTGACCATATTATAAATAGTGCTAATAGTGCCTATTTGAAGGTTTCAAGACCCTTCTAAGCCACTACATTTATAAAGTGCACAAAGAGCAAGTATGCAATTTCAGAAGGCAGCTATTTTGACACTTATTACTTTAAATTGGGACTTAAAATTTTCAAAAAAGAAAAAAATAATGGTAATAATATCAATCAAAGGGTTACAAGACCCATTCTAAAGCTACTTGCACTTTTTTTGCAATGTCAGCTATCGGGAGAAGTCTTGATTCATGGCATCAAGTAATCGCTGCTTATGAAAGACACTATCAGTGATTTGAAAAATATTTGAAATGTGCAGGAATTAGCTTCAAATTGAAGGATAAGTCTGTCGAATTCTCAAGTTACATTTCCAGCTGTAGAATTAAAAGAAAAGGAAAGAAAAAGGCAGGTTCAAAGAATGGATTCCCATTCAATTACGTATTTAGTAAAGTGTCCGTTCGGACACAATGACTAAAATATCTGATTTTGTCCTTATTAGGCGTGTTCTGGTCTTATCATTTGCAGGGTATGTTAGGGTACCTGTTACTTGTTACATACATCAAAAATCTGATTTTTGATGATTTTTTCGTTTGCTGATTTAGAAATCACTGATAGTGTCTTTAACCAAGAGTATAATCAAATGTAAACACTTACCAATTGTGTAGAATTAGAGAGTTGTTTAGGCATCGTGTGTTGATTTCGCGTGTCGGAGATTGCATGTTCTTGCGGTCTTGCGCAACACTTGCAGCACATTTTGAGTAGTGCTTTTCAGATCTCGATGCATCCAAGAAGTCCGCAACTGAGTTTTACTCGCGTTCTGCGCAGTCTTGATCACATTGATGCACCATGCTGGTCAAGGATTCCTGGTATGCAGGAGAATTTGACCAGTCGTTAACATCTTCAGTGAGAAAGCCAGTGTCCATTTGCAGGATGCGTAGAGTAAACCGAGAGTCCTCATTGACCAAGTCTGCAAGAGTTGTTGATGAAAAGTAATTGTGTTGGAAATTCAGGCTTTCCGAATTTTAATTCCACCCGCTTCTTAGGGGCTACTACATGTCATGTGGGTTTAACTGCAAGAAGCTGATCACCCAGTGCACGTCGCTTATCTGTGGGAATTATATCACTACAGAGTGCAAGGGGCACCATGTCCCCATAATAGCCATCGGTGCCTGGGCCTCAAGCGCTAAATGCACTTGCAGACACCCTGGGTTACACCTCATACTTCATTAACTTGGTTGAAACAGGTTTGAGGTCATGCATTGGGCATCAGCATCTGAAGTGCAGGTCATCCACCACGGAATCTGGTAATCAATTGGTGAAGAGTACAACTAAACTGCAAACTGCGTTTTTCCCAGTATTTCCATAGAGACTTGTCAATAATATTTTTGTAATTGGGACTTTCCAATTATGTGGTAGACATTTTGTGTTACCACTGACAGTATAGAATTGAAGGGGTATGAAATGTTGACATCACATACAGTAGTGATTTGTTCCGAGTTGCAATTGATCAAAAATTTATTGTCGACCTTTGACAAGTTTTGTTGACCTTTGACCTTTGTTGATCTCAACCGCCTGTTTCAATATTCCAGAACAAGTCCCATAATATAAGAGTTTAGTAACTTGTTTCAAATGACCCTATTCTTTATACATGTTTTTTAGAGTGCAAAGTTTCATTATTACACAACAGTTTAATGGGAAGCCATTTCCGAACTTCAGGCCTGCGGTGGACCCATAAGACACTACGATTTACAGTAGAAATTGATCGGGATTAGTTGTGGGACAAGTGGAAACAGTTAAGAAAGGACTATGAACACAATATTTAAAACTATAGGTCTATATATCACCGCTAACCCCCTTTAACTTTGTTTGCCCTTCCCCAAAATGATGCCTGAACATTGAAGCGGCAAGCCCAAGTCAAAAAACCTTCAACATCGATAGTGAATGCCGAACGCCTTCAAATTTTTGTCTCCAGAGTTTGGGCACGGGATCTACGGGCTGGTCTTCTACTAAGATTTTTTTAATGTCATGTAGAAGTACCTACAATATATGGCAATATGTGGCTACTTTGAAATTGCTTGTTGCACCTTTGTGTAAATTGAAGTTTGATTATGTATTTTTTTAAATAATTCATAATTTTTGAAAATCACTCCTAAAACAGTGACTTCCCGCAATTAAATAACACACAATGACCAAAATATATTTTAAAGCACTTTATGCATAATTATCATCTTTCATGTTATGTGGGGTTACATAGATTTGTTAAAATTGATATCTACCATGATTAGGAGCCTGGCACTAGCATATACTCGCCACCAAATATCATGGGGAAACAAATTTGGTGGCACAAAGCGATCATGGCATATTGCACCTCCTATTACTACTAAACAACAGCAAAGTTTTCTGTTTCTATTTTAGGAAGGAAGTGATTTTGAAGTCTGAAAATTCAGGATGACAATTAAAAACAGGCGGTTCTCGAACCACAAGTGTCGACTGCTTGCGCGATCACTTGCTCTTTGATGAAAGTTTTGGCAAAAGATATTAATAGAGAATAGAATGGCACTGGAAGAGAAGGTTCCAAAGTCACATGGGGTCAACAAAG